>JANQDE010000061.1:418278-452905 GCA_037157785.1 Cephalotes varians | reverse complement strand
GTGATACAAATATAAATCCAAAGAAAATCAAGATATTACAATATTTGTAAATAACTGTTTTTCTATGTTTTCAAAAAACAGTCCTTATCATCGTGGAATTATCCATGTTGCAATTTAATTATATACATGGAAAGAGGTTTTGTCGAAGTATCTCAAAAAGCTAGATATAGATCTAGAAATAATTTCTTTGGGTCGTCGAAATAATTATCATCGTGTGATATAAATATAAATTCAAAGAAAATCAATATGTTGCAATATTTGTAGATAATTATTTTTCCATGTTTCCAAAAAACAGTCCTTATCATCGTGGAATTATCTATGTTGCAATTTAATTATATACATGGAAAGAGGTTTTGCTGAAGTATCTCAAAAAGCTAGCTCTGAAAAGAATTTTGTTGAACTGTCAAACTAATGAGGCCGTTCGAGCATAACAAAAAGGCAAAAAATTTTGACATTCTAACAACCAGCTTGAGTGTTCTATCATAATTATCTTGATGATCTCTAACAAAATTATTTTCAGATCTGTATCTAGCTAAATTTTTAGATACTTTAAGAAAACCGTTCTTTCCGTGCAACGTCTTGGATAATTTTTATTCGACTCATTTCGTGCTATTAAATTAACATCGATAAATCAAGTGTGACGACTACGTGCGATTCGCTTACGTCACTCGGTCACGCGCTATATATTCCAGTAATCCGGAGTGTCCTTTGACCGATGATTCGATTGTCACCTTTGTGTAAGAAATAAAGCGAGTAAGAGGAAACTAAGAAGAAAGGCACGATTTTAAGAGGGAAAGAGAAGAAGCAGGCGTGGAATTACGAGAGTGAACACAAAGAGGCGAGAAAAAGAAAGCAGACGTGCGCAGAGCAACGACCACCTGAGCCAACAATAGTCTCCCGTTTAATCCACTTGATGCACCGCCGCAGCGTTATTAACTTTTTTATGCGACTAGCAGCTGCGCTTGAGCACACCGAAACGAAAAAAATTCATTAGCGCAGGAATATAACCGGGGATTAGAAGTTATTCTAGGAAATCCATCGGATGCAGATAAGAACCGCCGCTCGAACAGCGATAAGACTCCACGCTCGAGATTAATCTCTCTTAGCGGCGACATTAACGTTCCGAAATAAAATTTCTGCGAAAGCAAAGTTTATCCGAATAAAATTTCAGTGGAAAATGTTCGTTTAGAATCCGAACTATTTCAATTAATTTGATTGTCTTTCAAAGGACTCGACATGTTGTTCATAAAGGACGTTTTAGCTGTTCTTGCACGGAAAGAATGATTTTGCTGAAGTATCTAAAATTTAACTAGATACAGATCTGAAAGTAATTTTGTTTTGGACCATCAAAATAATTATGTAGGACGTTCAAACTGATTACTAGAATGTTAAAATTTTTTACATTGAATCAACGTTTAAGGAACTATGCCTAGTCACATAAAAAAAATCGATTTTTCAAGAATTTTTTTTATAACTTGAATGTATTTTTTTATTACAAGTTATAGATATAAAAGTACATATAAAAATTATCTTATAAATTTTTTTATTGAAAAATATTAATATGTAATCAAAATACAATTGATCCCCGGAACCATGATTTTTTTCAAGTGCTTTGCGGTGAGCATGATTTCTCCAAAACGACTCATCTGAAATAAAAAAACTAAGAATATTCTGTTAGTAGATGTCAATGCCGAGTTAGTGAACGAAGGATTTTTTTATTTTAACAAAAACTTTTTTTTATTAACAAAAAACTAAAATTGTTAACGTCGTAAAACGCGAATTTTTGGTAAAACTGACGCCATTTTGTTAAAAATCAAAAATTTTAAAAAACCCTCGTTCACTAACTCGGCATTGACATCTACTAATAGAATATTCTTGGTTTTTTATTTCAGATGAGCCGTTTTGGAGAAATCGTGTTCACCGCAAAGTACTCGAAAAAAATCATGGGATCAGTTGTATTTTGGTTATATATTAATATTTTTCAAAAAAAAAATTTGTATGATAACTTCAATATGTGTATTTTTATATAATCTATAACTTATAATAAAAAAATACATTCAAGTTATAAAAAAAAATTCTTGAAAAATCGATTTTTTTTAATCCATGCGACTTGGCATAACTCCTTAAATGTTTTACATAATTATTTTGATGGCACAACAAAATTATTTTCTGTATTTAGCGAAGTTTTTTTTTTAGATATTTTAGCACAATCATTCTTTCCGTATAACGTCAAGTTTTGATGGTCCTGAACAGCCGAATAGTTCAATCTCGAAATTCACGCTCGTTTACGTTTGTATATTCTCGTCGCTCATTCCGCGATTCTTTGATCCGACGGATCCAAACGTTATATCTTCGACGCAACAAGATACGATATATAACGCCAGAAAGCGACACGACACCGAAATCTCATCGTAAGTCTCGTGATAATCTGGCAGGCGCGCGATTCTTGGCACGGTCCGGCCGATTCCGCGCACAATGTGGATGATCGTGATTTATAATCGCGCGTTAATGATACATCTGAAACGCATCCGTCCACACGATAGAGATACGGAGCTAAAATTAAGTCGGGGGTTGCCCGCAACTCGTCATCCAGGATGCGACGTGCAATAATATCAGCGTCAACGAATACCGGACGCAGCACGAAATGACGACAATCGAAAGAGGTCGACGCCAGTCATGCGTGACATTCGCAATTGTAACGTTATCCACATTTATCAGCTGTTTACTTTAAAACAGTGAATTACTAACTATTTCAGAAAATCTTAATATTAGTATGTATTATACATGTAATTATTTATAATATTTAAAATTATTTAACGGTATTATTCTAAAATCTTATAAATAATTAGCAATTTAAATATAATATAGCTCGCTTATTGAAACAACAATAATATAAGAAAAAGATCAGAGACCAAGCAGAAATTAGATGGAATATAATTTAATATAGATTTTTATTGTTAACGATACAATAATAAACCAGGATGTTCCGATATAACTTTGTCATCTTTAGCCGTATTAAAATTAAGATAATGAAAATTTAAAAAATAAATAAGAACGTCGATACATCGTTATAGATCTTTATACCAACATCACAAGTTAAACGCATTAAAACTGAATTATGTTAAATATGAATTACAATTAAAATAATGATGTGTTTCTTTATAGTCACAACGAGTCCGGTAAAATATAACAAAGTTCCTAAGATATGACAATTAGTCATTTTTCAAATCGTGTAAATTTCACGAATTGAAATTCCTCCATTTGAATTCTTCCCTTTTTTCTCTATAAAATACAATTTTTACGTCTCCCTCGAGATTACCTTCGGCAATTTTCGTGCGCGACAATCGACGCGCGAGTTCTGTTTACGTGAGTATTTCGGGATGTCGCGCGGCGAGTCTCGAGCTAAGCGGCTAACAGATCGCTATCGTCGACTCGGGGGAATCGAGCTTACGCGAGTTTAATTTGATCTGGCAGGCCGCGCGGGGTACACACGAGCACATGCACCGGCCACGTGTCCGCCTCGCTCTGGCTGACCACCTGCGGCAGCCGAGAGATCTTTGTCGCGAAACGCACGCCGTTGCGTCGCGAAACGCACGCTCGTCGTCTCGCGACGCTCGTACGCGCCGGTCGTGCGTGCGTGCGTGCGCGTTGACGCACCGACAACGCACCCGCGTCTTAAATTCCAAGGAAAACAACGCCGCGCGTAGCGTGCCAACGCCGCGCGGCGTCGTACGCGCCACGAATAGAGCCACGCATCCTCGAAACGAGCGACATCGAGCTCCGCGGTCCGCGAAATCCCGCGAGATTCCGCCGAGTTAAATCCGTCCTCTCGTTAACTTCTTCCTACGCGTGAAAAGGAATAGAATGTCAGAAAACATTTTCCTTAATCGACCTGGCAAATCGAGTTACTTGCTCGCTTGTGTGCTACATCTTCTTTGTTATGAATTTATCATCAGTTTGCTAATATGACTATAAATTTGGTACATTTAATAATATAATAATTATTATATACGTTTTAGATTTCTATATCAACCACGCTGGTGCGTAGGTGTATGCGTTCTTCGTGCTAAGAGGATTGAGCGAGGTACCGCCGCGCCGCAAAAGAAAAGGGGAAATCCCTGATACGTCACGGTCTCTCTCTCTCTCTCTCTCTCTCTCTCTCTCTCTCTCTCTCTCTCTCNATACACGAATCCCTCTGTCCTCAAACTCTCATTCGTTTCCCATCATTTCTTCACATCTTTCTCCATTTTCTTTGCTTTTTCCTCTCTTCCCACTTCTCTTTCTCTCTCTTCCTTCTCTCTTCCTTCGTCGCTCACGTTTCCTCTCGCTGCTGGCAAGCGTAGCACTCCCGCACGAAATCCGCGACGACCGCCTTTTCCTGCCCGAGATACGGCCCTATCCCAAGTGTGTGACTAATCGTGACAAAAGTCCGATGTCCGTGTCTCGTGTATCTTTCTCGACACCATCGTCAATCCATACTCCCGAGAATCCGCCGTTATACCATCGCGCGACATCTCCATTTATTGGACTCTTTCGACTTCATCGAATCTCTGCAGACTTGAGATTCCAACGTTTCACAATTTTAACGTTCATCTCTACGTCTTACATAAGCTCGATACGGAGTTTTTGCAATACCGTCTTTTAAATACGGTAAACGCTAAACGTTATCGGGTCGAAAGACAAAATTGATTGGATCTTCACTGACTTTAACGTTTACCATATCTGAAAGACGGTTTTGCGGAAACTCTTTAGAACTCTTTTGAAAGATATAAAATTTTTGCTGGCTACAGATCAGAAAAGTAATTTTATTCAACTATCAAAATAATTATGTAGAACGCTCAAATTAGTTGCTAGAATATCAAAATTTTTTGCTCATTATTTTTAACCCTCAATATACGACGTGTTTTTCGGCAACTTAATTGTCCGATGAATCGTTTAAAAATGTTAAATAATATGTCTAAAAAATCTGAAAAAATTCGTGTATACACTTTAAACATTCTATTTTAAGAAACCATTACATTTAGTAAAAAATAAATTTTTAATTATTATTTTTTAGCAAATATAACAAAAAAAGAAATTTTCAAAAAATTCTAAAGTAGGTAAAAAATTCTTAAAAAAAGAGAACTATGATTTCTTAAAGGAAAAAAGATGTACTTTAAGAAAAAAAATAGTACAATAGCGTCAGATTAAAATAGAATACTTATTTTGTAATTTGAAAATAAGCTATTTTTAAATGTAATAAAACGTAGAAAAAGATACATAAAGTAAAAAAAAATACTTTTTTCTAAGTTTTTTAATTTTCATAAAAAATTGATTAATACATCTTTGAATTGAAAATAATGCCCATCTTTAAAATATAGAGTAACACAAG
Organism: Cephalotes varians; assembly: GCA_037157785.1. Taxonomy (NCBI): domain Eukaryota; kingdom Metazoa; phylum Arthropoda; class Insecta; order Hymenoptera; family Formicidae; genus Cephalotes; species Cephalotes varians. Next base: position 447,534 of record JANQDE010000061.1, on the reverse strand, counting down.
GATGCAGCGAGTACGAAAAATTTTCTAAGCTTCTGATAGCCATATTTTTTTATTCTGAACCTTGAAAATATAAAAATACGTTTAAAATCACTTAAAATTCAAAAATTTAGTAAAAAACGCGTTTTGAAAAAATTTCATTTTTACTTACGAAATATCCGATCATGGGTCGAAAACGTCCGCAACAGATTTTGATCCTTCGGCATTCGGAACAACACGTCGTACTCACGTAGCACGTCGTCTCTGTGCCTACAGGTTAGCTCTATCATAAACTTTTTTTTACATACCCAATAGCACGTTGCTACGTGCTCAGGCCTTCTAAAAATTTTAGAAAGTAATTTTGACTTGGACGAAAACGACTCATCGTACATTGAGGGTTAAGGTTTCAACAAAATTATTTTGATAGCCCAACAAAATTACTTTCGGATTTCTGTATCCAGCAAAATCATTCTTTCCGTGTATATATCCACGCGTGAGGCAACAAGAGGACTCGATATCGCCGCCCGTACGCGGTGAGATATATACGCGCGCTAATTCGCTAATTACTAATCAGCGCCAAACGTGCACGCGCAAGCGTAATGACGGAGTGCACGAGTGCGCCGGCAAGCACGGGACGACATAAACGGTTCTCTTTTATTTCCTTCTTTTTTCCCCCCTCGGCCTAAATAATGGCGTGCGCGCGGCGAGTGACTGGGTCCCCGCCTCCGCCGCTTCGCTCGTTAAGATTAACGACTGGCCACGACGAGTGCCAAGAGCGCGAGAACCCGGGGACACCGAGAGGAGAATCCGAAGACGAGAGAAATCCATCGCGCTATCGCGATGCGTGCCCCTTCCCTTGCATTCCCCCCGCTCTCTTTTCGCGAAACTACCTTGTGAATTCTGTGCAGAAATATACGTTCCCCGCGAAAAAATAAATCCGAATTTTGATTGATTTTAGAATCGTGAGCGAAACAGTGCAAAATATTACGTTTGTTTAAAAATAAAAACATTATGGTGATATATATTTGATAAGGATAATAGTTCGAATATATGTAGAGTGAATAATAATTTAAAGATATTTTTTTTATGAAATGTTTTATTTCTTTTTTATCAGCGACTATCGTATCTCCGTCATTAAACTTCATTCGTATCTCTCGCAGAGTTCTCCTAAAATAATAAATAGAGAGCTAGACAGACAAATGAATAACACAAATAAGGGAAAACCCTTTATTTGAATCTTGATGTTTTAATATTTTTATATAAATTTTAGATACATTTTTCAGTTCTATAAATTGCGCGCCGATATGATTGTTTGAATTGAAACGCAATCCTAAACTGAAGCTAGAATAGTAATATTACAAATTAAATTGATCGCCAATTTAATAATGATGCTAATAAACATCTTAAAAATTAAAACTCCTACCCTTATTTTGTAACTTTTAACGACAGTGTCGATATCGTTATGTGTCGTTGCGCAGCTTTTCATGTAGATTACTTGCGCAACGACAACGTAACGATACCGACATTGTCATTAAAGTTACAGAAGGGTACAGATCAACATGTTTATTAGCATTATTAAATTGACGATTATAATTTGTGATATTACTATTACGGCACGCAATTTATAGAATTAAACAATGTACATATCTAAAATTTATGTAATAATATTATTAAACACCAGATTTGCTTCAATCGAATAAAGGCACTTTTCCCTTATTCGTATTATTTCTCTAAAATGTGTTGCAAGTGTCCTTCGACCGTACGAAAATCACATGTATGGCATTATTAAAAATTTCCAATGACTTTCGCTCGTTCTCCGATGCTCGCCGTCCGGCTTTCTAAGTTACCGTATCCGACATCGCGCATTTTCGGATACCCGGCCGCCGTGCCACTTTTACAAACCCGCATCGTAGGCAGGATCGTAAACCCCGCAAGGATATCGCGTACGCGGCTCGGCTTTATTTCGGTCGTCCCGAAAGCCAGCCGCGGATTCGTGGAAGGAGAACCGGTCGTTTCGAAATCCGCCACCGCGCCGTAACGGATAAAGAAACTGGTCCAGCGACGATCGTGGCGACGACGACGATGACGCGGAGAGGAGTCGTTCGGTGGTGCTTGGCCGTCGTCCAAGACTCGTGATGCCCGCGGATTTATCGCGAGGAAATCCTGATTGCGGACGCGTGCAAACAACGTCGCGCGGAAACGAGCGTCGGTCAACATAAAGGCCGTTCTACGATAGCTGGACTTCACCAATACGGTCGGTCCAGTAATTTCAATTAATTTGTAATTAATTGATTTCTTATTCTTCTCTATAATCGAAATTAGACAAGACAAGACGGAGAGGACAACTAGAGCGACAACAGCCGACAATTGTTAATTAAAAAAGTATGATCGAAGCCTGAACTTTATACGAAAAGCTTCATCGAAAATGGGATTAATGAAGATAGTTCGTGCAAAAATCTGTTTTCTTGGAAATGTTATGAAATTTTGTATGCACTTTAAATACCTGATTACAATATTTTACAAAAAAAAATACGTTGAAGGTGAAAAATGTTTAATAGAATTTTTGTCTGAAGTATTACATAATGGAAAACCAAGGTTACTTCTATTACTTTCTCTCTTATGCTGTTCATGCTCTTGGAATACGCGAATTTGACGATTTTTGCATTAGAATAACTTGAGAACGGTAAATCATCGATTTTTTGGTATATTCATAGTAGTAACCTCTGCAGTATATTACTTTTTTGAAAAAATTCCTAGAACAGTTTTCCTATAAATCAATTAAAACGTCCGCTTTTCTTAATTGAACCTGAAATCACATGTCAAAAATGAAATTTCATTGCCATATTTCATGTTTGAGACAGTAAAAGTTTTTCAAACTTTCACGAGTAAAGCTTCGTGAGGTGTTCAAAGTGCGTATAAAATTTCATTTCCAAGAAAACAGATTTTTGCACGAACTACCTCAATGGAGAACTGAAGTAGCGAGTATACGAATTTTTCGCGCCCTTCCACTTTCGACGAACTCCCGTATGGAATGGGCTTAACTCCACGAGCGACGAGAACGATAAGAAACTCACTCGGGGATTGTCGCGCGCGGCTGATTAACGCGGGAGGAGGCAACACGTCTCTGACCTGGATTTCGTTTCTTCTCCAACGCGCGATTAACGGGCCGACGGTTACGCCGCGCGCTCGCTTTCTAGCGCTCGCGTTTCCACGGGGCGGGGAAGAATCGAAAACGCGAGTGGCGAACGCGTGATTTTTCCGACTTGCGTAACACCGCGCGGGCTTCGCGATAGCGATCTAGAAATCAACGATCCCCTCACCAGGTTGTTTCCAAGTCCCGAGCAAAACTCGCGTGCGCGTAGAAGTCACGGAGTAAAGTTGACGTGCCGCCACGTACCTTTATGTGCGTGAAATAAAAGCGATATTTTAAACTTCAAGCCTGAAAATTTCGCGTGACGTCGAGAGTACGCTCGGGCAACACGAATGCTTTGGATCGTTCCTCTTCACTGTCAAATTCGTAATGTCAAATTACACTCAATTTGAGTTATTTTTAATCATTTCTATCCGGCGCTACTAGGTCGCCACTGGCAATACGTTCTACTCAATATATTGTTAATTTAACTAAAATAATTGAATTAAACAACTTAAGAAATTTATTAAATTTGATTCAAGTTTAGTTTATTATTTACTAAGTGCATATATTAGTATGAACTTTGTTTACTTGGAAACTAAGCAATTTAATTCACAGAAATGGATTGATTAGACAAGGTTGTTTTTTTAATCACATTTATTTGTATTAAAATAATACACACATGGAAGTTAAAAATAGCAAAATGTTACTTAACCCAAGAGAAATTGGTTTAAATTTACTCCTTTGATATTTAACGAGCGTTGCCTGGTTTCGCCGTCAATTGCACTCCTCGTCGTGTATCGGAGCGACACAGGGTATAAAAACGATGTCAGCGGCGAGGAAGCCGAAGAGGGACCGTGTTCGACGAGCTATTTGACCCCGAGGGGTTACGCATTGCGTATATAACGATCGCCGCGCACATGCGGGGGAGGGGGGAGGGGATACAGATGCACACGCACGCACGTACACATGTTCTGTCGGATTCTGGATCCTTCCGCGCTTAAGTGCCGTGCACGTGCAAGAACTGCCAACGCACCACGTGCGTACGAAAGAATGTCGGCGATTATGCCGGCCCCGATATCTCGCGGTCGGTCGGTTCGCTTCTCCGAATTCGCCTTGCAAAATTACGACGGAACAAATTCGCGCGCGCTCGTCTCGGCTGCCAAAACGCTTGTCCCGCCGGACAGGAATTACGAGCGATCGTTAAAGCGGTGTTGGTGGTACGATATTATCAATATTGCAGCAATGTTGACTCGGGGAGAGATAGTTGGGATACGAAGGAAGCACTTAAATAGAACACACAAAATTGAGCTCTGTACAAGATAAGGGTAATGTTTTATTTTAGAAAATATCTTATGTACAAAATACAGGTCGGACAGTGTAAAAAATATGTATTGATATTTTTATTAAAGAATTTCTGGACAGCGAGGAAAAGAAGCGACGCTTAAAGTTTGAACGCTATACAAACTTATTAAAGATGTAATTAATTATTGTATGTACAATAAATTAGATGTAATTAACGTTTTAAAATACGCAGAAGTACTTTATGGAATCTCTTTGTATTGTAATTATTGTATCAAAGAATTATTATAAAAATGTAAAAGTCGTAAGTAAGCATGAAAATAAAATCAGAAACTTGAAATAAATGACCTATAGACGACGAAGAATGGCTTACATGAAGAAAGAAATAATTTTGTCTCTGGATGTAAAAAATATGTATTGATATTTTTATTAAAGAATTTCTGAACAGCGAGGAAAAGAAGCGACGCTTAAAGACTCTATACAAACTTATTAAAAATGTAATTAATTATTGTATGTATATAAAGATTAGATATAATTAACGTTTTAAAATATGCAAATAAATACTTTATAGAATCTCTTTGTATGGTAATTATTGTATCACAAAGAATTATTATAAAAATGTAAAAGTCGTAAGTAAGCATGAAAATAAAATCAGAGACTTGAAATAAATGACGTATCGATGAGCGGCTTACATGAAGAAAAAAATAATTCTGTCTCCGGGTACATCTGTTCTCGGAAGTACGAAGCGTGCTCTCATCCTACATTTCAACCATCTATTTCTCGATAACCTCGCAGTACTTAGCGTGCTGTCACGTCACGGGCATAAATCTTACGGCGCTACCGATTTATTACATACGCGGCATAATGCTCATGGCTGCTTGATGTTTTCTGCTTTACACGAAAGAGAGAGAGAGAGAGAGAGAGAGAGAGAGAGGGAGAGAATACAGTGTTTCAAGAAACGACATTTTTCATCGGCTCATTATGCGCCTCGTGACAAAATGGTAACAAGCGTCCTAAAAAAATACTCGACTGTGATTTTCAGACGCTTTTAGTACGTTAATGAGAGAGAGAATGAATCCTACACATGTGTTATCTTCTTTACAAATATTTATAAAGTACGGAGATTTGTGTATAAAAATATTACGCCGTCCAAGAAAGATCCAAGAAGTTGATACTTTTCATTTAAAACTTATCAGTTTATATTATTTTAATAAGTAGAGAAATAACCCGATAAGTGAAAACACACACACACAAAACACGAATGAGGGAAAGGAGTCTAAATTTTTTGCAGTGTTTTAAAATGTTTATAAGTTTAATTAAATCGACGATTAATTTGTGATATTAATATTCTAGCTCCAGTTAGGATTGCGTTTTCGACTGCTAAATCGGCGCGCAGTGTAGAACTGAAAAATGCATTAAAAAATTATTAATACATAAAAATATTATTAACACGTTAAACGCGGAGCCGATTCTACTGTACTTTCCATTCAGGCGGCGGAGAGCGGTTAGAGGCATACTACGCCTAAACAAAATACGCACACAACGCGACACCAATCTGTGTTTAGAATGTTTTAATAAATTAAAGAAGTGTAAATATGTTCTTTTATATTGTATGAAATAAATATAATAAAAAACTTATTTTTTAAATTTGACTTAAATTACTGATTCTCAAGGACCGATGTCGCCTAAACGGAAAGTGCGATGTCGATCTCCAGGAGCCGACGTCGCGTTTAACGTTAAACACCAAGATCCTTGACCAAATAAAGGCTTCTTTCCTTCATTTGTGTATATTAATTTATTCCGATAATTTGTCGCAAAACTAGAATTCTAAAATGAAAAACTCAAAGTGTGAAACACACAACTGATCAATCACAAACGTGCGATTCTCCTAATCCTGATATCCTTGCGCCGGACATGACACGAAAAAAAAAAGATTTATTGCTTCGTCGACCTTGATCGTCCACACGTGACGCTATTAAAAGTCGATAGAAGTTCCTGCGACCTTGATTGTCAAGCGTACATCAGATTAGCGGGAGCCAGCAAATGTTCAGCTTAATTTAATCGTCGAGGTAATGTCTGTCAAAACATGGAAATGCTTCGTTAGCTCCTTTAATGCGCCGCAATTCGCTGCAATTTATTGTCGTTAAAAAATGATTATTTCTCTATCTATATGGGATCTCTTAATTGCGCGTTAAAATAGCTTACGTTTACGATGACGTTGCTAAAAAGATTTTTTTAGACACTGCACACGCGCATTTACATTTATGCATATATATTTGTCCTTCTCGCTGAAATTTGCAATTTTAGAAAAGAAGTTTTGTTCGGAACACACAAAACAAAAATACACGTGCCACCGTGGCCTTCTGTAAAAATTATGAATCACTTCTTCAAATATTTCAACGCGACTTGGAACCTCTATAAATTAATACAGCCTGAAAATAATACTGTTCTTGCCTGAAGGCTGTTCTCTTATATCAAAAATAAATCTATCCCGTTATTAACCCATACGAAACCCGCACGTGGCACCTGTAATCCAATGAAATGTCTAGGATTCTCGAAACTGGTCAGCTAAAAGGATTTTCATTTTATGTCACGAGCGAATTTTGCGAATCAGACATCAGTTAAGATATATGGATCAAATTTTTTCAAATATTACAGCTTTTGTAACACACATAGAAAAAAAAATGGTTTTACTGAAATAGAGTGGACTTCTAGTCGAGCCACTTTTTTTAAACTATTATAAATCTTCACACAATTATGCTAGACTAATGAGAATTATGCATTGTAAAATTCGTAATGTCAAATTATATCCAATCTGAGTCATTTTTAATTATTCCTATAAGTCACCACTGCTCCTAATTTAACTAAAATAATAAAGTTAAACACATAAAGTTTAACTCAAGAAATTTATTAAATTTGACTCAAATTTAAGTTTAATATTTATTAAGTGTATACATTAATATGGACTTTATTTACTTGGAAATTAAGCAATTCAATCAGAAGTGGGTTGATTATAAATGTGATCGTTTTTTAACAACATGTTTTGTATTAAAATAATATATTTTGACACACAAGTTAAAAATAACAAAATGTTATTTAACTCAAGGAATTGATTTGCTCCTTTGATATTTAACTGTACGTGCGTGCGTGCTTGCGTGTAAACCATTATCTCAATAATGAAGCACCCAGATATCCTTAATATATTTCGTAAATAAAAAAAAATTCGTGTTGAATACAAAAAGTCAAAGTGACTCAATATACCCCATCCATGGAGCATCTCGAGAGATAAGTTGAGCCATGAAGATAATTGTCTAACAAGTTATATATTAATAAAATAACAAAAGAATTAGCTCGCGCATCCAAATGTTTCGGGATTATCGCGGAGCTCATAAAATAGCGACGCGGCTTTCGATGATCTCAATAATCAGGAAGATTTAGGAAGTTTAGGATAGTTAGTTAGGGTTGGTTTCAGTGAATACCGCGAGAATGAGAGAACACTCGATACGTACTCAGGTCACGTTCGACATCGTGACTACCAGCCAAGCAGGTTTCGACGTCCCGTTTCGTTCATGATACCAACTTGCGCTCGCGCAATCGAAAATACACCACGGGCCGAACGAATAAATAATATCGAGACACGTAATACCAGTAGGATGCCTTCACTACGGAAACATGTTACGGCAGAAGTACACGGACGGTCATATTTCTGAGTGCGGGATGCATTGTGAACCACCTTGAAAAAGCCTCTCGACCATGTTTCGTAATAAAGGATAGCATTACTGATTTTTAACATACCGTGTTTCGAAGTGCACGGATTGAACCTTGAAACGCTCATCATTAACAACGCTCAATCACTATAATAATTTAGCGAACATGCGTGTTTTCTTACTGAGCGAGACGCACTGTGATATTTTAGAATATTGAAATGAGTAGATAACCATCTTGACCAGATTTTACTCGAAGATAAGTACAGACAAGTTAAAGGAGAGATCTTACTCGATGAAGACAAGATCACACAAGTTAAAGAAGATTTGCGAGCAGCTAACGAGAACTGGATTGTTTCTTTCTTCTTTGTTAGCCAGTGGATTTCCGACTAACTAGTCGCAGTATCACGTGTATCAAAGATCATAAAGTCCGTATCAGACTTGAGATTGAGATTGAGATTGAGATGGATTGGAATTTAACCAATCAGAAGAAAGAAAACCAATCTCAAGTTTAGTGAACTTTGTTTTGGTTGGACAAAATCCAATCCAATCTCAATCTCAATCTCTAGTCTGATATGAGCTTAAAGTATTAGGTTTCTAGAAGACAAGTCGTAGATTCCAATATGTATAAAAGCCTTCATCTGGGCTGTCCGAGGCTGAGTAGGGATCTTCGTACAAATGAAAAAGGCGGAAAAATCTCGTTAAACAATAACCAATAGCGTAACGTGTCTTGTTGTCGAAATTATTGATTGGTATAGACTTTAGAAAGAAAGAAAGAGGATGAGGATATTTGGTATCCTTAATGGTTCTGTTTGAAAGGAAAAATAACTGATTGTGAATCCAAATTTTAGAAAAGAATTAAATAAAAAAAATAAATCATTGAATAAGGGTCTAAACAAATAACTAATCTAGGTTTGTTAGGATATTAGAGTGTTAGTTTAGGAAACTATTTGAGAAGAAAATCAATTGTAAAAATTTAAAAATAGAAACGTTGCGGCAGGTAAAAATTCTCGGAGAGATAATGAACAATTCTATCAACGTTCTGATCCACATAGATTGACTAGATGTTTATCCAGCAAGCAAAAATTTTTCCGGAAATATTTAAAACTCCTTGTTCTATTTCTAAAAATTTGTGAGATATATGAAATACTTCGTTCCAGCGCAACAACACTGAATTTAATTGTACACATGTACGTTTAATATGTAGAAAAGGAATTAGAGGAATATTTGTGCGGAACAAATGATCACTCGCCACGTGCTTTCCTCGCGTTTTCGTTCTTTGTTCGTGCTGCGCGGTGCGATGCACGCGAGAAGAAGCGCGTACGTTTAAACTGCGCAGCGAGCTAATCTCGGTGGAAGATAAGAGAAATGAGAGCGACCGGGAGAGGACTAGTCAGAGAGAGGCAGAGACAGTCGTGGAACTACGGACAAACAAGGGAGGGGGAGGGGGAAACGGGCACGTGGCGGGTGTGCCTAGGTCAACTGCACACAATGTCCGAAAGCGAATCGAGAAGAGCATCGGTGAGAGTGGGAGGAAGACTCGAACGTCAGTGAAATACGTCGGATAATTTTGGCCTAACTCGTTGCTTAGGATCTTCAAGTTACGATCATGATCTTCCTATAATTATCAAATTTTTCACACGTGACATGCGATAAAAAGGCGATAAAAGGGAGAGTGACACGCGCCAAGTGTCTTCTTAGGAATTCTTGTATTTTTATCGCCGATGTTTTTTACACGTTCGTAATCTTAATCGTCGAAACGTATTACAATCACGAAATTATAGAAAATCTCGTTTTATAAAGTCCGAATCTATAATTCAATGAGATCGCAGTTTCAGAGTCACGTTGAAAACGCAAATAATCCGCGATTTCTAGAATTAGCGAATACTTGGTAATGAATACAATATAATACGGTTGTTTCTTTCTGATCGTACAAAAGAAACGTTAAGTGTGTGTGTGCGCGTATGCGTTAAATTACATAACGCTGAAACAACGAGTATTCTCCAACAAAGAAAGAAACCGCAGCGTGCCATTAATCAACAGCCTTGTGCAAAAAAGGATCCTCCACTTATAACGCACGCGCATAAATGCACCCCAAATATCTCCACAGAAGACTCTCGGAATACTCTTGGAGGGTCATTCGCGGTATTGTGCGCAGCAGAGGACTTTCCAGTTAAAATGTCCAAATAAACAGCAGCTTGAATTAAGCACCGCTCCTGCAAGAGCGATGGAGCAGGCGAAGAAAAAGGAAGAAACCCGCGCAAAGAGACAAAAGAGAGAGAGAGAGAGAGAGAGAGAGAGAGAGAGAGAGAGAGAGAAGCGGATGGTGGAACCTCCAGGAGGAGGAAGAAGCGGACCAAAGAGTGACACAAGGTGGTTGCGACGAAGAATTCCTTCAGCGCGCGTCTACAAGATAAACTCAAGACAGAGCGTCGTGGGATAATTAATCTTAGAACCAAGCACATGGATCTGCGGGACGTGACAAAAATTTCAAATCGGTGGCGTTCTTGGCGTAGAACGTCTCGTCGTTTAAACGTTTGTATCTGGCAGTCGAGCTGAAATTTTCGTTTTATAATAATACTTCGCGACGTGCGTGTGCGCGTGTGCGAATAAAACGGTCATCGGAAAATCCGCATTTTTTTACGTATGAAAATATCCGACTGGATCCGAGATATCTGGCGTGTAGCCCTTGGATTAGTACGCATAACGCGGAGGGCAGCAACACCGCCGGTAGAGGAAGGGGACAACGAACTTGCAACCGTAATATCGCGCTCGCCAACATTCTGGGTTAAGCGCCGCTGCGTAGAACGCGCCATGTGCGGAGAAATTAGCCGCGCGGCGAAATCGGGTAGATCGCTTCCGAAACAAAGCGTAATGTGTGTGAGAACAAAGCTTTCGCGATATCTTCGTATTTTGCTACTTTTCGAGACTAGGAGACTTCTCATCTCGAGATTTACGTTCTCATCTACACTGATCACGTGTTCCCTAGTAGCACAATTCATTGGCACAATGTTGGTTCAATATATTCCCAATATTTTCATTGGCTAAACATTGGGAATATATTGGGTCAATATAGGGTTCCGTCATCTGAAATCTGAATTGCTCATTTCGCGGTTGAGAGTCACTGTCGATAATAGTTACGGAATAGTTGAATCGCAATGTTAATTCTCAGCGGTTGCATTAACCCTGAAACAGGAAAGGCCGCGGTATCCATTTCAAGCTAAACTTTGCAACCGATGCTCTCCCTCTCTCTCACTTTTACCTTCTCTCTCCCTCTTCCTTCTCTCCCCCTCTCTCTGTCCGCGCGACGACAAAGAAAATCAAAGTTTACATTAGATAAGGAGTTGCGTGCTTGCCGGACAAACCGAGCTCTCGAGCGCTTTGTTTAGAACTGCTGACAAAGATCCAGATTATATGAGGCTGGCACTGAGAATTGCGATAAGGGTATAGTTCGAAGGCCGCGGTCAGATACGCCGGTCGTTTGTGTAAAATAAAAAATAAACGATTCGAAGAGGAAAAAAGTCTTGTTTCTCAGATAAGCCAAATGTTACGATGTTAATGCGAATAATACTCGAATCTAATGGGACATTAAATGGAGGAAAAAAACAAACTTTTTTTTGTTTCAATTTGTTTATTGTAATTCTTAACACTTTCACTGCCAGTCTTAAAACGGTCGATCATTGCTAGAGGCCAATTAATTTTTTTTGTCGAATTAAGAAATTTTTGTCGGAATAATAAAATTTTAGGTTGAACAAGCACAAAACAATTCTAGACCGAACAATCAGCTCCGATCGGAGTCGGCGGTAATGAATGTGTTAACACTGTTCACAACAAAAAAAAGACCTTTTTTGCAATTTGATAAACTGAATCATATTCAGCGTCCAGAATACAGCAGAAAACGATTACTCGTTTTTTTAAATTTTTTTGTTGAAGTGTTTTTTGTTGTAACCGACTAACGACGTTAAACAAATCAAACAGATTAGATAAGTGAAGATAATCAATTATGAAAATTCAATAGATAGTCAAATTTTTTCCAAGCATTTGTCCCTAAGATACAGATCCCCTTTAAAATAGCTTGTTTATTGAAATACGACGGTGGTCTCTCGACGCGCGAGGTCTCCACGCGTGCCAAGGAAAGGTCTGCTTCGAGGAAGTCAGCAAGGTCACTCGGACCCTTTTGGGTCTTCGGTTCTTAGGCTTCCCAGGAATGCGAGTGATAAAAAAGTAGTAAAGAAAAAAAAGAGGATTGAAACCGCCAAATATCCTGTTGGAGCTACTTCCTCGTTCTAAGCCTCTTCGCATTCTTTGTTCGTCTCCTTTTCACGGCTTCTTTCTTTAGTACCGCTTTAGTTAAGATCTTCGAGAGAATGTTAACGCATCCGTGAAAGTTTACATCGTTCGTTGTGGCCTTACTGCTCTCAAAAAGGACCCTCTCGAACCTCTTGACATTGTCAAGCGATAGCTTCTGAAAGAAAGGTAGACAAGTTCCATTTACATCCATTTTCATGGGACAAATACATTATCTATGTGTTTACGAACGTATTTATCTGCTCTATTGTATTAAAAATAACGATGATCATAAAAATGTATTATTAGAAGATTTCGATCTTGCGACTTGTCACGAATGATCGTCAGGTAAAAGATTATTAATATTTTCAAAAATTTTTCGAGGAATTATAAATTCTCCGTAAACTTATGCATTTTTTTATTCTTTATTCCGTTCGAAACATTCGAAATTTTAATTATTAAAATCTTTGTCAAAGCTTTACTAAATTTTCAGAAAAATAAGATATCCGAGTTTCTCCAAATTTGCTTAATTAACGTAATTTTATTTTTTTATTTTCATACATTTATACATTTATACGTTCACACATTACGTCTCGCCCGAAAACCCGATCGATATCGCTGATCATCTGCAGCCGAATGCGTTCGAGAGACATCGCAACAAATTCCGAGTCATCGAAGCGAATTCCCAGTCGTCGCGGTGGCTGTCGAATTCGAGAAAACAACGACGACAGCTTTCTCGTGTACGCATTTAAAAGGCGCATCCGGCCACGTGGAGACCGACTCGATTGGAGAAAACATCATTCCGATGTAAATGCGACCCGACTGCATAATACTGTTGCCCGTACGCCGACGCGAACCACTCGCTGCCGAAAAATACAAAAGGCTTTCAATTTTCTTTTCAATCCACGCGACATGCGTTCCAAAAGATTCTTGTCCGACTTTTCGTAAAGTACTTCATTGACTCTGTATTCTATTTCCGGTATATTATTTCTTAAACGCAGGTGGAGCCATAATCAAATGCAAATGTACAACTTCGTTATTTGTTATCATTTAATGACAGAAAAATGAAAAAGAAAATGTATAACGACTGATGACCGATTTGTCGTACGACAAATTTTCAACAAGCGCGTTGACTGCAAGATAGAAAATTTCTGGAGTCTCGAGAACTTTGCTATTCTGTAGCCAACCAATACACTTGAAAAATTTGTCGCACGACAAATGTGATATCGGCTAACTCGTCATTCGTTTATGTTAGTTCGTAATAATCGTGGCATTTTTCGCGCGCTAGAGTTTGTAAACGCTGCATTGAACATAGCAGGTGATTAAACGTTTCGCGCAAAAGTCATGTTATTGATAATTCGATTTCCGGTTTCCTGTGTAGTTACGACTTTCACGAAAAGCCGAGTCACAAATTAGCGGATCGCGAAAACATTTTCGCGCGCGTCATTGTCACTGATCTTGCACAATATTTGACGAGTCTCTGGGCCGTCTGCCAATTGCGACCCGACTTAACACACGTTACGAATAGAGGACAAACGATATGAATCACAAATTGGCGATTGTGCGACCAGAAAACGCTCTCTCAGGAAATCATTAAAAAATATTATTGTTATACTACAAATTCATTAGTCAATATAAATCAATTGCTCAAGAAAATATAAAACACATCTCCATATAAATAACAACAAATTTCACAAAAATGTCGAGTAAAAAATCAGCGAAAATAATTTATTATGTATTTCGTTCATGACGCAACGAAATTTGATTCTTTATTGTTTGTACACATACACACATTCATTTAAATAAAATATCAAAAATACATCGCTTTATTATTTTAAGAAAATGTATAATTCAATTACTTACAAAAAAGGGAAAAAGAGATTTAAAAAAGATTTTTGTTCAAGAAGGTATAAATAAAAGGATGTTTCTGTAAATTTTGATTTTCTGGTTACGATGAAACTATTAAAAAGTGGAGAACATCTTGAAAATTGAGCAAGAACATGGTATTTATAGAAATTTGGATGACGTATGGAGCTACCACGAAACGCATCAGTATTATTTTTTTCGGCTAAACTTCCGGCCCAATTATCATGAATTTTGGCAAAAATACTCTAAATGGTGTCAAATGAATGTCTCAAATGGATTTTCACCGATAAAAAGTTTAATATCAAAAATGTTAAAATAAAGTTATACATTACTTTAATCTTCAAAAATATTAAAATAAATGAGCAATCTCTCCGATCTCTTTGAAACTTGGTATCTCTATGTGTTTTTGGTCGTTGAAAACGAATTTGGAAGAATTTTTTGTCGGTCAGCTATATTTTGGGCGATATCTTGAAAAAAACCGTTAAAAAATGGAGATGTATCCACTTTACAATGCGAAGCGAGGTTTATGCTATTAATCGAAATTAGGTTAGTTCTCTCGGTAGTGGAGCCTCCCCGCAGGGGGGGGGCGGAACCTATTGCATCTACACATGCACTTTTCACGCAAAGGGAGTTTCCACATGGATGTACAATTTTACACTAAAATTTAATAGATATAATAGAAAAATAATCTATTGACAATATATGTTAAAATTAGCAACATATGTTGGATTAAAGTGATATATAACTTTATTTTAACATTTTTAATATCAAACTTTCTTATTGGTGGAAATCCATTTAAGGAGTCATTTCTTTATGTTTGGAAAGAAGAAAAAGTCACTGGCTAAATCTGGTGAATACGGTGCGTGCGGAACCAATTCGAATATCGCAATTCATATAATTTTGCGACTGCAATTGAAGAAGTGTGAGCGGGTGCATTGTCATGACGAAACAGCATTTTTTCTTTGCCAAATGAGGATGTTTGGTCTTAATAGCATCAATTCAATTGATCCAATAATGCTGCATACTCTCCATTGATGATTTTTCTTTTTCCAAACAGTGGATAGGAACAACATTATGAAAATGCCAGAAAACTATCATCTTTTCGACTGATGGAACTGTTTTCGCCTTCCTCGGAGCACTTCCACCCTCTTCTGGCCATTGTTTCGATTGTCGTTTCATCCTTGGTGTAATGATGAATCCATGTTTCATCAACGATGATAAAGCGCCGCAAAAAATCGGTTAGATTGCGTACAAACATATCTAAATACTCCTTAGAAACATTTATTTGAATACGTTTCTGATCCACTGTTAGCAAACGCGGCATTCATCGCGCTGAAAGCTTTTTCATATGCAAATGCTCATGTAAGATGTTGTGAATGTGATCATTTGAGATCAATGTTTGCAATGTCAAGCTCACGCCCTTTCACTCGTCGATCATTCAACATGATATTATGAATTTTTCCAATCGTCAGTTGTAGCGGTTTTTGGGTGATCGGAATGTTCATCATTTGTAGACGTACAACCACGTTTAAATTCAGCAGCCTATTTTTTGACAGTTGAAACAATGGTGAAAATTCGCCCAAATTGGAATCAAGTTCGTTTGTTTATTTTTGTTGACAAACAAAGTATTTTATCACTATTCGATATTTATTTATCAAAAAAGAAAACTTTAAAAAATTAAAAAAGACTTTATTTATTTAAAAAAAAAAAGTTGTTTGCTTTATCGAAACAAAGAAACTAATGAATGCGTCTGTCAGAAATTTTGTCAGTAGCCTTCTGCAGGATCAAATTTGTCAAAAATTATAGTTTGATATTTCTGGCGCCATATCTGCATCAGGTCAACAACTTTTCGAATTATCGTCATATACACTATGTACTTTTGCTCAATTTTCAAGATTCCTTAAATCTTACGAACTTTTTAATAGTTTTATTGTATTCAGTAGGTCAAAATTTACAAAAAATATTCCTTTTATTTACACTTTTTAGGCAAAAATTGATCCTTTTTTAACATTCTCCTTTACTCGAGTTATCGAGTCATTTATAATCCGACCGGTATTTATAATCAATTCTTATTTCAAGACCATCTTAAGTATTGTCTTAAGGTGTTAATACGGTTCTGTAATTGATTCATGACATCTTAAATATAATAACTATGAATACCGGCCATCGTGACGCCTGGTTCTAAAGGCGCGTCCCCAGCAAAGCCGATCGGCATTGTTGTTCTAAACGTCCTCATTAAAGCCAATATGCCGATCGGCAATTTATATCTATTTTATTGATTTTTGATTCAACAAGTTTTCAAATTCAGAACTTGACACTCGAGAAAATTTCTATTACATCGGTATTCCAGTTGTAATTGATCTACATCGTCCAGTAACAAATCATTTTTCTACCAAAGATATTTTTTTACTGACTTGATCTCACCCAAAATCTTCGTTTGTGAAATACTTTCGTTAAAACTAGAGAGGCCTCTTTCACTAATCCAAACGGTTCGAATTAATTTGCAGAAATGTCAACTTCTTGCCAACGTATCATTCTTTTCGTACCTTGTGTTATGTGAAATTATAATCCGATAATTAATATAAATGGAAATTATTAAATCATTTGTTTGAGTAAAATTGTTAAGATACATAAATAAGTTACGAAATTATAAACATACAACGAAAAAAGAATTTCACATTTCTCACATTCGCAATCGTGATGGCTGAGTTGATCAGTCGACTAGATTAACGGAGTTGATGAAAGAAGCCTTAAAAGCAGCGGAAATACAAAGTATATCTTCTTCATCATACGTTCTTACTTATACCGCTGTCGTACTCCTATCAAGTCAATGATGATCGGCTTTCGACTTTTATCGATTGCAACTTTTGCCTATCATCTTTGCCGATCAGACGATCCGCTTTAGTGGGGATGCGCCTTTAAAGAGCAGCACATAATCCGTTGAAGATCTATCAGCGGTATAATACGTTGGCACCGACTTCGCACGTCTGGCACGAAGACCGCGATCAAGCGCGGACTTTCTTTGTCCCGCGCGTGCACACGCGTGCTCTTTGTTTACGCGCGCATTCCGCGAGTCCGTCACGCGTGCGGCCGCCGTTGCTTTCGTCGCTTCGCGGCAGCTTATCTGCATCACAAAGCGTCGTCGCCGCTTTAGTTTGGCCTACATATCTCGGCGCGTTTCCCCGCCCTACAATCGAAGTAATGACACATCGCCGAGATAACAATGTCAGGAACGAGTAATAAGGCGAAATTTCACTCGCCGACTCGCGAGACGGCGAGAAGTGCAGTTAAAATCGATAATTCGATTTCGCGCAATGAGACCGCTACGATTTAATATCGTGACTGATCTACACGCTCAGCGTTGCCCGGAAGAGATAAAATGAAATTTCGAAGTAAATTGATAAAGAATAAGTGTATTTACAAGACAGAAAGGAAAGAAAAATTAAACAGTTATTTGTAAACAGTAATCATTTTTATCTTCCATGATAAGCAAAGGGAAAAAAGCTAACGTTTTATATAATTTCAAATATCGTTGGAGAATGTTATAATACCTAATAAATTTATGAGAGGACATTGCAACATTAACATCTTCCTCGAGCGATGAACCGTATGGAAAGAACGGTTTTGCCAATCTAAAAATTTAGTTACAAATTTGAAAATAATTATGTTGACTATATGAATAATCAATCAATCTTGGAAGGGCTAATAAGAGCAATGTCGCAGTTAACAGAGTGTAATCAATTAATGTAATTTATTATCTATATTCACAGACGTTTCGGCTTTCCTTTAAGCCATCCTCAGTGTATGAAAGTATGTTTTCTTGTCAACGTTCGATGTTGGGTTTATATTAATAATGTCAAACATCAAAAAAAAGGTTTTTTCACGATATTAAATTAATTACGCTCTGTTAACTGCGGCATTGCTCTTATTAGTCCTTCCAAGATTGATTGATTATTGTTAATATTTCAAGAACTCATCACATTAATAAATAGCTTACACTTATTAATATTGATAATTATGTTGAACCATCAAAATATGTAAGATGCTCAAACATGATGATAACCCTGCAAAAAGTTGACATTCTAGCTTGCGCATCGAGTATAATTATTTCAATGGTCCAACGTATTTTCAGATCTAGCTAAATTTTTGTAGATGCTTCAGCAAAGTCATTTTTCGGTGTATAATCTCCTTCACGATAATTTCTGGCGCTCGCGCAAATTGCGTGGGAAAAATAACCGTGATACTTAAACATTTTCGCGTGAATCGGGGATCCACTTCTCTATCGACAGTGGGGAATCTGAAAAGGAGTGCGAGATCTCTCATCGGCGGCTATTGTATGAAGAATAAACAGATGAGATCTATTATTCCACGCGCTTAATAGCACAGACAGCCGCGATAAGCCGATTAAAATACAAAAATCAAGATAACGCCGGAACACGGCACAACTTTTATGCGATTGCGTAATAGCGGCTACGCACAAATGAACACGAACACTTCGTTGGAACATTCCGTTGCGTCTACATAAAAAAATCGCATTTGTAGATAATCATCGATTACGTCTCTCGATAAATTGCCTAAAAAAATTAAAAGAAGTGAAAAAAATGCGGAAGAATGTAACACGTGAACTTTGAACAAATAATTAATTAAGAATATTTTTACATACAAAAACATATATATGCATGTATCAGAAGGCAAAGGTGTGATGGCTCGATAATTCGAAAAAAAGTTCAGGTTCCACGAGTTTGGTAACCAAGCCACGTGGGACTCGTTAATCACGCCGATTATTTATGCAACGTGGTCTAGACAGAACGGGAGGCGGTTCGCCCGTCGACGGGACCATCGGGGCCGGCGTTAATTGGGCGATAATTCGCGCGAGAGCAATTAACTGAATAAAACACGCGCGCGCAATACCATAGCGCGGAGAGCTACGATCAATTCAAGGACACGCTATAATGAGAGACCGCCGGTGCGGTCGGAATTCGCGATAATCACGCGTTCGCCGCGGGTTAAACGCGCGCGAGCGCGCTCATTTGTAACTCTATACGGATATGTACCGACGCGATCGCGCGACCTCGCATTTTTCTCCATCGCGATGTCGGATCGCTCTCTTAAGGCTCTAGATCTAGATGCGCGTGGAGCTAGAGGCCTCGGAGACGGGCACTCGCGCGACCTTCGCCTGGTGCCATCCATTTTCAGTGGATTTCGCGGAATCCCGCTCGCGGAATTGCGCTTCGCGAACATGTTGCCACCAGCATTCGATGATTCGTCGCTCGTCAGGTTTCGCCTTAGCCTCCACGTCGAAGCGATATTCAATCTCGTCGTATTCGACGATGAGACGCGACGATTCCGGTGCAGCTGACAATTAAACGCGCGCGTTTTACGAATACAAATCGTCGAGGTCTCCACGTAATTTGCACTGTGCGCCAGTGCGCACCGGCGCACGTTTCGTGCCGCGTGCATAGATTTACGGAGATGCATATTGCATAAATGTGTCCCGGGCGCCCGTAACGCATAAATTCCGCGAAACTGAATATCCGCATATGTTGCCCATATGCTTTTACACGCATATTCTGTCTGACGGGTCTTTAGTATGCACCAGTGCGCACTAACGCGCCCAATCGAAATCCCCGTTAGCACATTTTTGCCTCGAACCCCATGAACGCCAAATGGGGTCCGTCATGCGAGCGTTCCATCTTAATGAACTCGTTTATTCGACTTGTAGCGAAAAAAAAAAATTTGTTTTTAATTTTTATTTTTCGCAACAAATTCTTTACAGTATTTGGGAGGAAAGGGATTAGCAGATGCTTGTTAGCATCATTATTATTAAATTGATTATCAATTTAATTTCGATATTACTATTCTTGTTCAGTTTATGACTGTGTTTCAAGATCGAAAATTTGTTCGGCGCGTAGTTTGATGAATTTCAAAATATATATGAAATATACAAGAAACAATGCGTTCAGCAGAGAAAGCAGCTAAGCGCTTTACGCTAATTGGATTATATTTTTAGATCTAGAGGCATAGTCCTATCTCAATTTAGATCTAAAAGTATAATCCAATCAGCACAAAGCGTTTACTAAGCTGCTTTTTCTGCTGAACGTAGCCATTAGCTCAAAAATCTTGTTTTGATCGCTTCTTTAATTAGTTAAGTTTTTAATGTTCTAAGTTTTTAATATTCGTGTAATTCTATTTGTCTATTTAACGTTCTGTTTTACGTTTTATCGTCTATTATTATGTTATTTATGATGAACTAAGTAGAGTACGGCTTTTCAAGAGAAAGGGAAGGCTCAAGTCAGGTCTTGATCTTCCTCAATTCTTTAAAGGTCTAATTAATTTTTACAGAAATTTTTACTAGCCCATTGTCCAACCCTCCTGGAGTTTATCATCTATAAGGTACTATCTATAACTCCAGCATCTCGCCACGCGAGAATTTACGCCGCGGAATTCAGAAAAAATAGGAGGAGTAAAGGTAATTTGCACGCAACCATTCCGTTATATATCTTTATGTTATATTAGTATAGAGTGTACATAAGTATATAGTATACATAAGGGATAATAAAGGAGTGTAGCAAAATACAAGTGCTTAGCTCTTGTATTTTTTTATTCGACTTGATGATCACCCAAACAGGTGGGATATACAAGACATCAAGCTAAATAAAGAACACAAGAGCTAAGCTATTTTTGTATTTTGCTATACTCCTTTACTATTTCTCTATACTTATGTATCATGAAATAACTAAACTTTTTACGCTCCTTATAGTAATCATTATACGTAGGTTGTAATACATGGTTACGCTACTTACTACATTGAAAGTCGAAATTCAAATCACAGTGGTTTTGTTAATATTAATAATAAAAACTGAAATTACAATACAATACTAATATAACATAAAGGCATATAAGGGAGTGATTACATACAAATTACCTTCTTCTTGTTTTCTGAATTCCGCGGCGTTTTTAACGCGCGGAATTTGTTCCACAGTACAAACGCTCTATGAGTAGGAGAGTATAATAAGAAAGGTTTATGTTTAAAATCTTATTCTGCATTAATGAATAAATATTGATATATTAATTAATTAATAAATACGAGATTATTACTTTTTTATATACTTATCTACTTTGTATATATACTTATCATTCTTATTCCTTAATAAAACTTTGTAAACATATTTTATAAGGTGTTATTTTACTTTTTTATTTATATTTAGGTCTTATATCTAAACACTATTTATAAATTTTTTTATGACCAGTATACCTACTATTGATATAGACGGCAAATATGCAAGAGTTTCTAAAAGTTTTTTTTTTTATATAAAAAAATAAATATTTCGCATTTATAATTTTTTTAATAATAGTAGACAGTATAAAAAAGTAGACAGTAGTAGGGAATACAATAAAGTTGATATAGTTTATTTACCTGAAATATAATAAATAATATTTAATAAAGTTCTCGATAGATGCGGCATATATACATACCGGAGTTACTCTATCTTTAATCAGTCACAATCTTCTTAAGATATCTTTTAAGTCACTTATATTCCATGTAATCTCAGCTTGTCGCTTCCGCGAGAAGTCGAGCGAAAGGTTTCGTCATCGCGCAACCGATCCTCCGCGTTACGACTTCGAGAATTCTTGACGATAAAGCGAAATCTGTTCTACATACGATCGCACGTCACAGGTCTCTCTGTGGGTTCTTTCAGGAAAGTGATAACGGTCGCACGGCTCACGATCTCGTTCTCTGCATCATTCATGCCGATGTATCATTCTGCGCGAGTGTGTAATTAAGTAAAAAATCTATAAGTACTCGTTACATGAAACGCATTTTTTAATATTTTTGAAAAATAACGTACATTTTAGAATTCACGAGCACGAATGAGACGCCCGATGTATGTACATTAAATATATTTTTAAATTAGTTCAGAATGTTTTGGAAAATGTTCAGATATTTATAACTTTTGAGCTACAAGTATATGCAAATTTTTTTGCAACTTGTAATTCAAGGATAAATAATCAAGTCTTATTCTCTGAATTAAAGATTAAACAGTTGTAAAATGTGTGACGCGTTAAATAAATCTTTGCTGAAGAAAGATCAATTCTGAATGAAATAAAAGATAAACTTCTAAAGAATTATGCAAATATTTTAATAACATTTCTTGATTATTATATTTTGGTGGCGGCCCTGTATGATGTTCCCGAGGATACCGAACAATCGGAATTTTATTTGGTTGTCTTTTCAATGAGTTACATCTTTCCTAATTTGAAGGAATTCTTAATTCGAAATCCATTTACTGAGGTATTTAAGGATGTATCACCCGTATACTGAGAAAAATGGTTTTGATATCAAGATATCTATGGTAAAATGCATTTTGATAAAACCAACAGAATTTTCTGATTATCATGATAAGAAATTCGATATTTAACCCTTAAACTCCACCTGAGGTCCAGCAAAAATTTGAGCGCACTTTTAAAAAAATCTCTTAATTTACGATTTTTTTTTACATATTATAATAAAAAATTCGACTTTAAAAAATAAAATTATTGATTCAGCATACTTTGAAGAGTATCTATGATTTTTTTCAAGACGAAAAAATGAATAGAATAATTTTTAGAAACTTTTAAAAGAAGCTGGGGTCCAGCGGACCCCCAGTAGGGTTTATGTTACGGGGATGAAGTGTGGGGGATAAGAGTTAATAACTAGAATACTTGATAATCCTTAACTATAAGAATTTGGTTAGTATTTTTCAGTTAAATCTAAAACTTTTAGTTACATTCACTAAATGTGCCCTGCAAACAGTATGCGACACCGTCGTTGGATGGACGCTATTGTCGTAAGTAAAAAAACTACACACGATAGAATAAAAGACATTGATAGATATTGAGAGTTTTCACCGATATTTTGATAAAATGGTTCCTTGAATGCGAGTGGTTTCAAAATTATATTCAAAAATGAAAATAAATAAGAAATGTATTTTTTGTTGACAGTACAGTTTCTAGTACAAAAATTCTAGTACAAAAGTCTTCTGTACAAAAATTAATTCAGGAGTAATGATAATTCCTGGAAGTGGTATTCAGGTGCCAAAATATAATAAAAAAGAGGAAATATAAATATTATCAGAAACACCAAATCTTGTGTCTTTCACAATGAAATTACACGTGCACGTTAGCTAATCGTTACAATAATTAGCTCCATAATCAAGAAATTTTGATATATTTAACAAAGGATTAATCAAACATCTGATAATTCCTACTAGAAGTCTGATTTGTCCATTTTTGGACAAACATATTGATTAAATTTCCAATTAATGCAACTAAACTTTTTTCCAGTGTATATTTCTTGCAAAGTAAATTTAAACCTTTAAAAATAAAATAATTTCTTGTACCAATCAATTTTAATTTTACATTATTAAATGTGTGAACTCATAATAAAATTACCTTTTTCAAAAAACAAATATAAAATTTATATCCTTCTCTACAAAAGTAATGATTTAAATTCGAAATGTGCTAAAATTTATACTTTAAATAAACTATATACATAGAAAGCTGTGAATAACATTATATTTTTATTTAACAACACATTTTTATAGTTTATTTACCTTATTTGTTATTAAATTATTCTAAAAAACCAATGATAAAAATCTCAATTTTTTTTCCTAAATACTTAAGTATTTAAGATAATTTAGAAGAACTGAACAAATAAATTTTATTCATTCACAAAACAACTAATCTCTGCATTACAATGAAACTATAAATTATTTGGGAATACTTAACATACTTATATAAAAAAATTTTTATCGTTATAATTTCTTAATTACATTTCCATTAGAACACTTCTAGTTTTATTGAAATCATTTTTGATCCAGGTCCTAAACCGCCGTTAAATTTTTTTGTATTGCTTTTAAATGTAACTTATAGAATAATTTGCAATTTTTTTTCATTGTTTTTTTCATTTTTCGAAAATATGTGTACGTACATCCTTAACATCGACGCGTCGATAAAGATTTCCCGAGGGGAAATTTCAAGTTACTTTCTGAAACATCCTGTACGACGATGCGACGAAGATACGCGAAGCAATTTACAGTCTTATCTCGTCGACGTGTTCGAACGCGCATAAACGCGCGCGGGGACTTCGTCGTTTCGAGGCGTCAATTCGATCGATTATACCGCTCTCACTTGACCTGTGCAAAATCCACCTGGTTAATAATTCGCAGTAAAGACGCAATTACGCAAGAGAGAACCAAGTCCAAAATATATTTCCATCGTTTCCGAACTCTCAGCCGTGTTAAAACTTTTGCGATAAAGCGTCCTCATTACCTTCAACATTTCAAAAACAATTCCGTTTTATCGCGAAAATAAGTTAATGATATTATCAATGATAAACAATCGGTAATTAATATAATGTTAATAAACAGACGGCACTCTCATCAATTAATTATAAATAAACGCGATAAACACAGTTTACAAAAAGTGCGTGACTGCGTCTTTTTTCTTTAAATTATCATGAATCAACCATGATAACGATCAGCTGTTTGATCAGCGTTTTGAGTAAAAATTTGTTTTCTTGTATACAGATAAGTCATCGACTCCAAGTTCCCGAAAGATAACGCTGACATTTCTTTACGCGCATAAATTACATTCGCGGTACAGAATTAATTGCGCGATCTATCATCTCAATAATCGACACCGCCGAGCAGCGATCGAAGGTCAGCCTCATTCGTGAAATATATCCCGACATTCAGCAGCAATGAAGTGCACGTGTACCGATTTAATATTTATACTCTTCATCTACACGCCCATATTTCACGCAATCTATTTACATATCTTTTTTTTTCATTTCATGACATTTTTCTGTGATATATCAAGATTATTAAAGCAAACAAGTCTAACAAGTTCGAACGACGTTACACTTGCCGATCGCCTTAAATTTAATTTGACATTACGAGAATTCATCAGTTTTAATTTTAGATAAAATCATTCTTGACATCGCATTATTATTCTCAGCATAATATTATTGCTGCTATATTACTGTTTTATACTTGCAAAACATATAAAAAATGAAATTTTGCTGCGTAAAGGAGCTCGATTAAAATTTGATGAATCTTTCAGTTTTTATGTATGATATATTTTTATAACATAATATAAGTATAAATATAATAATTTATAATATAAATTTATACGCAAAAAAATGCAATAAAATTCATGGCGCTTGTTAAAAATAAAGATACATAAATAACACAGTCATCGCTTCTGATGCAGCACCGCGGCACTGTCGTGAGAATCACCTTCTGTCCGAATAAACGGCAGCCTCTCCTCGAGATTCGCGCGTACACGTGTACGTAACCACTTATCTCTTGCATTCCACCAAAGCCAAGGTAAACAGTGGGAAAAGAAGAGAAAAAGAGAGGAGTAGAAAAGAAAACGTCGCCTTCCTCCTCGTCCTGGCACCAAGGTTTCAGTTCCCCCTACGCTCTTTCACAATCCGGTCGATATGACTGTCGTGATATCCGCGATTGTGGATTTCAGTTAGAGATCGATTAGATTCGCGCGGAAAGAAATCAGCTGATCTCTGCTGATCTCTGCGTCACGAATCGAAGATGCAGGAAAGAATAGTTGCTGAAATACAGATCTGAAAATAATCTTGTTTGGACCATCAAAATAATTATGTAGGACACTCCAACTGGTTGCTAGAATGTTTCAACTTTTTGCAGCATTGTCATTAACGCTTAAGCTTCTACATAATTTTATTTTATTTTAATGGTCTGTATACGAAAAGAACGGTTTTATTGAAATATCTAAAATAATTTTGTTTGGACCATCAAAATAATTATGTAGGATGTTCAAGTCGATTGCTAGAATATCAAAACATTTTGCGGCACTGTCAAAAATGTTTAAACGTTCTACATAATTATTCTGATGGTCCAAACAAAATTATTTTCAGATCTGTATCTGGTTAAATTTTTCTTCCTTCAAATCTGTTATTTCCGGGAGCGATATTTCTTTATGATATTCGCGTAGCTAATTTTATCGCTACGTCCAGAATAGCGCAGATCTGGTGCAACGCTCTTCTGTCGAATCTCCGATCCTGTTTCTGAGCGATTTTTTTTCTTCGGGATCACTTAGCACCGGAGCGACAACCACTCTCGCGAAAAACGCAACCGGCGTGCAAAGAACGCAAATCAGCGGGGACGCTGTTTACTCTTCCCCGTTTGCGATAAGCACGCATTCAATAGCTAAACGGACTGAAGCGCGCGCGCCGATAACGGCCGCGATAAGGCCATCGTCGATAACGCGGCGATATCTTCCGCGCGCACGCGAGCCGAAGCGACGACGTCCTCTGAATTTTTATCTCCGATGTAGACCGCGTTGAAAACATAACGGGACCGTGTGTCGCAGTTTGATTTTTTTCCTACGTGTCGCCGTCAGTTATTATTACAATCGCACAATATTAGTATCGTAATCGATAAGATTCCGCAGCGGAAAGCTACCTTACTATTTTGTTGGATACAGATCTGAAAATAATATATGTTAAATCATCACAATAATTTTGTTGGAACCTTAAAAATAATGAGCAATGAATGTTGATATCTTAGCAATTAGTTTGAGCGTTCTATATAATTATTTTCTGAAAATAATTTTGTTTGGACTATCAAAATAATTATGTGGAACGCGTTAAGCATCGTGACGATGCAAAATGTTTTAACATTCTAGCAATCAACTTGAACTACTACATAATTATTTTGATAGTCCAAACAAAATTATAAATTTCAATAAAATTATTTTCTGATCTGTATCCAGCTAAAATTTTAGATCTTTCAACAAAACTGTTCCTTCCATGTAGATTATTAATATAAAACGATCTAAAACAGTCTACAGATCGAAGTAACCTTCTTGATTTCTGCTTCACAATTTTCTAATTTAATATTAAATGCTTCTCTCTTCTCTTTTTTTTCTCTCACTCTTTTCTCTTTTTCTTTCTCTCTCGCTCCTGCCTTCCTGTTTCCTTCGACTATAACTCACGAGTTATTTGCACATATCGCCGCTTGCGTTCGAGAATGTGGCATTTCGCCGTGCATTCCATGCTCGGCGGAATTTATGCCTTATCGACTCATCCGCGGCCATGAATGCGCTTCCTACGATCATTTCACCTTTTCCCCGCGATAGCCGGGAAGAGTTCGCGGCTTTGTTTCGAATGTCCTTGGAATTAAAATTAACTAAAATTAACGCGAAAAATTATTAACAGTAATTACGACACCTCGTAATTAAGGCAGTAATTAAGGCGCGATAATCGCGCGGCCGTCGCGTCGCGATCGCGCACGTGTCTCCTTACATCGTGAATTCCAAAAGTCGTGGATAATTCTCAGATGAGATACGACATTCCTCGTGTGACATTTTAATCCTAATAAACGTGACTTTCGCACTTTCCGTTTTTTTGTTTTTCTTCAAAAGCAGATTTATCCGCGAAGCGAGGCTAAGCGAGTGCAAGACGAAAATATGTCGTAATAAAATCTTAATTACGCGTAATAATTTTCGCGATGTTTCTCTTTATTCTGTACAGTTATGAAGATCTTTACTTTTCTTTTATTTAGATTCATGTACGAAATCGTTGCCTTCAATACGAGTGAAAGTTTTATATCGCTACTTAAAATCGTAATTTGTTTCTTTAAAAAAAAAAAAATAATTATGTCTCAAATAGAATATTTAATCTTTTATTAATGATTTTAACCTTTCATTGATGGATTAATGTGAAAGTGTAAATTTGACTAGCGCTACACGTTTGTCTGCGATTTGACGGGAACATAAAATGACTGAGCCAAAGCGAAAGAGCTAATAAAGGCATCGGTTTGAATAAGAACTGCAAGTATTATCACAGAATTTTAGATATTATTAAAAAGATGGTATTCTTTAATATACATTCATTACTGAGAAAATCACTTGATCTGTTATATTCCTTTTCACAAAAAGTTACGTAATGTAAAAAAAATTATATAATACCAAAATATTATTTATGTATTTATATTCTTTATTTAAAATGTTATTTATAGTTATATTATTTATATTATTTTTATTTATATTATTTATTATTTATATAAATATTAATTTTATAATATATATAATATTATAATTTTATACAAAATGCAGAATATTATGAATTAGCGAGCGCGCTTTTAAAAGTGCTTTGGTTATTAGAACGACCTTTCATTCTGAGAATTTCTTTTTATTTTAACGAATAGGTTTTATTTTCCTTCATTAAGACATTATAATAATTATATAATAATTAAATTAAGGCGATCATTTACTTTTGCTTTGATTATTAATTTTTTCCATTTTATTATTAATTTCAAGTGTTGCCTTAATGAAGGAAAATAAAACCTATTCGTTAAAATAAAAAGAAATTCTCAGAATGAAAGGTCGTTCTAATAACCAGGGCACTTTTAAAAGTGCGCTCGCCCGATTTTAATTAATACCGAGAACTTTCCCAATTGAGCCAATTAGTCAATTGCGATAATTAACGCGGTCGAAGAGGGAGATTTAGCCGCACCATGTTGGAATTTAGTCTTCATTCTCTTTCGCTCCTTCATAATTCTATCGTCTTTTAAGAATGAAAAGTTCCCACAAGTCTGATTCTCCTGTCTAGAAATACAATAGAAAAAAATAGATCGCTGTAATGAAAGTGGTCACTCGAGGCTTAAAGCCCTCGCAGTGGGATTGAATCACGAAAGGCTGCAGAAAGATTGCATTTATTAGGACCGCATCAGGGATTAAGAAAGAAAGTTACACAACTTGCTTGCGTTTAATGTATTGAAATTTTATTTTCGTATTTCATTCAAAAATAAAATTATTCGTAAAAAAAGATTTCTTCGCTCTCTGTCGGTAGACAATATATAACATATATATATGTGTATATATATATATATATAATATTATTACATTTTATATAATAGCAATATTTACTCTCATAATGTTATACGTAACTCTCTAGGGCGCGCGCGTGTG
>JANQDE010000061.1:364295-418263 GCA_037157785.1 Cephalotes varians | reverse complement strand
TATATATATCTGTCTCTCTTTCGGGCGTCGTTAACCACCGCACAACACCTCGCCACGCAAAAATATTATACTCTAATAAGGGGGGGTTTTTCTCGCTCTTACTGACTAAATCACATGTGGTTTCCGTTACTTTCATACATCTTGCGCCACCGCTCTCCTCGCTCCACGGGCGAAGGGGCGCCCCGGCGAAAATGGCGCGTGCCCCCGAAGAATGTCGCCCGCGCGATTTACTACAGCACGAGAAAAAGAAGGTACGCCGCGAAGGCGTGCGAACGTACGTCTGGTTCGCACTCGTTCGCGAGTGCCCGCTTCCGTGTTTCCTCCCGTTCCTCTTTCACGGCGCGTTTACATAAAGGGACGCCCGTGTTCGACGTCGAACGCGCGGCGAGAGAATACGGGCGAGAAATTTTCATTTGGCTCTAGCCCTTTGCGGTCCTACCGAAGCGCGTCCCCTATACATCGATACTGTACATATCTTACAAACACAACTTCCGCCAACCCCTCCGAGTAGTCCCGAACACGACCATCCCCTTGAAAATCTTTTCGTCGACGCGATCGCAAAGGGTTAAACGCTCAGAATGTACAGATTGGGCGAGGCTCCGCGACCCTCGATCGCAGACACTTCGCTTTAGCTTCGCCTTCGAGTGTCAAGTGCCGAACTCAGGACGGATCGGAGATTCTGCGATCGAGGGCACGGACGCAACGATCGCGCATCATTGCGATGAATAAATACAAAGAGTGTGAATATCCAAGCGAGAGGGAACAGCGCGCAACTTGATCCACCGATACTCGCCGCGATATCCGTCGTTACGTAATCACCATCCCATAATAATCCGATTTCTTTTTTCATAAATATCTCTGCCGAAGCTGCTTTGCGTACGTTGTAACATTTCATGCGTGAAATCTCTCTGGCAATTCTCTGTTTTAACAGTCTGTTTGTTTTCTTTCTCGCGTAAAGTGCAGATTATCGTAGCGATCGTTGCGAGTATCGGAGGGAGTTAATCTTAAGAAATAAATATATCTTAACGTTCTCGTGTCAATGTTAAAAAAGAAAGTACAGAGAGAGGGAGAACGAGGCCAACGGACAGTCGCAGAAGTCAAGATAAGCGCGCAAGTTCGCGCAAGCACTTTCGGCGTCCTCCTCCTTCTCGACTCGATTTAAAAAAATGTGCGTAAACGTGTAAAAGATCGATCGCGAGCTTCGTCGCGAAGAGGGCCGGTTCGCCTGTCGTTTTAGCGCGCTTAATTAATTTGATTGAGGCTCCATTGTCGCAAAGATCGTCCGACAAACACAAATCGAGCGTCACGTAAAAAGAGGATTTTCGTCCACTTGGAAACACAGCTCGTTTGCGATCGTTCAGAGAGGCATTAGCGATAAAATATGTTTCCTCTTAACGTGCCGAGGAGATACGAGTCGCGGGTCGATAGGTGTGGTCCGTCGCTCGCGCCGGGCACACCCGTTAGATTTCGCGCGACGGCGTTACGCAACGTCCGCACGAAGAGAGACGCGTGCGTTTCGTCGCGAGCGACGGATCTCGAATCCGCTCACGCTCAATTCCTCCAATCGAACGTTTTGTTCTTTTACACGATCCAGAAATAATCCCGAAACAATACGAAGCGTAAGAAATCGCTCGTCTCTTTCAAACGATGATCTTTTTATCACGATAGTCGCCTTTGTAAAAAAGATTGTCCGACCGCTGCCCTGATTACGCCAACAAGAGACTCGGAAATTCTCGGACGAGGTTACGGGGACGAGGACATTATTCGCGAAGGATTGCGCAACGGCGCGTAATCGCGATTTTTCCCTCCCGTTCATTCGTGAAGTATTTTTCTTCGCGCGCGCGCGCGATCCATCTCGCGTTAGATAATGCGCAAAACGGAGGTAAGATTGCTTTGTTATTGCTCGCTCTTCTCTACAAGGTGTCCCATTCCGATCTCTCCGTTCGATTGCATCCAATTTATGATAATGGGAGAGTGTCCAGATTATTTAAAGAATAAAATACATTGAGAGAAAAGTATTTAGTATTTGTGACTATAATCACATGGTAAAATAATTATGGAGTATCATTTTTATAGTCAATACTTCTATAATGTTAGTAGTCCCCCTAAGGGGGACAACTATACATTTCTTTCATGCCAATCATATATCTTTTTTAGCAGAACTATTAATATAATTATTATTACTAACATTATAGAAGTAATGACTATAAAAATGATGCTCCTAACCATAATTAATTTTACCATGTGATTATAGTCACAAATACTAAACACTTTTCTCTCAGTGTAAAACTAGTAGGAACGGACCGAAGAGTACAAACAAGACAAAAAGGTAATATACATATAAGATATAGAACAAGAGAGGAACAAAAAATGTTGTTACACGATGGATTCAAAATGTATAATTTCATTCCTAATGAAATAAAAAATGAAAGTAGATTACAAAACTTTAGAAGAGCGTTGGTGCGTATATTAGGAGTAAAGAGGGTTAGTGCAATAGTAAAAATACTAGTAGATAAGAAATATAGTGTGGAAAATGCAGTATTATGTTAGATTTTAAGAATTGTTATTACATATAATGTAGCTACTGGAGCTAATAAAGACTAATCAATCAAAAAAAAAAAGTTCGTCCAAATGTATTTCGAAGAGGACGTGGCAAGAGAGCGTTTTAATAACAATCTTTGTTAAAAACTCGTCTTATATCGTCGATAATTTCACGGATAACCGAACGGAGAGATTAGGCCGGATATCCGGTATACGGGACGACTTCTCGCGAAGAGACGGAAGGTTTATTTATTGCCGATATCGTCGCGATAACGATAACTTGCGTATGTTCTCGGGACCGAGCCTACGCGGCCTTCATATCAAAATTTATCGAACGGTCCCGTGTGCGCGAAGTACGGGGGATGTACGACGGTAGCGAATGCGCGCCGGTCGTAAGAGAAACGAGTATGTGTATTCCAGCAACGTGTTCGCCTGCTGTTCCCGCATGGCGAATCCGATATCGCAGATGACCGGCGTCGCCTCCCGACGCCGTGCGGCTTGCGACACGTGGGTGAAACGGCGGCGACCGCCGTGTCGTTGTGTATGTACGCGTGCGTGAATCTGCACGTGTGTGTGTGTGTGTGTGTGTGTGTCGCGTGTGCGTGTACGAGTGTGTATGTATGTGTGCGGTATGCGGCTCACGCATACGCGTTGCGCGCAAGTTACAAGGGCATACTGGACAAGACTAGATGCACATATGACGAAATGGAGTTCCACGCGCCGTGAAACGCGCAGAAGAGCCAAGAGGAGAACGTGACTCGCTGACCGTCTCCGGCTTAAGAGCTAAGGGAAAGATTCGGGGCTTTCTGGAGTAATCGCGCGGACGGACGCGGCATACCACGCGTGTATAAAACTACTTTGATTTTTTCTTCCGTATTTTTAAGTACGTCGTCCGTCGTTCCAATTCATTCATAAATTATATTCTCGAATTTTTTAAAAATGTGATAAAAAAAAATTTGCGACAAATCATCTTCCATGAGAGATGGGCTCGCGTTGGACGAGATAGACCAGCTGGAATCAATTTCTCGAATGCACATGACGACGATCCGATCGATCGTATAATCACGCGACGATTACCTCGGTTCTTTGTACGTCGGTAATCAAGCGTAATCCAGATTAATCCGCACGCGTCAGGCGATTGCAGGACCATCCCTCGCATCGCGAGCGTACACCGCGTCCATCCTCTTCGCCCAGAATGACGTTTTCTTCGACAGATTCAATACGCACGACTGCTCCCGAACACTACTCTATTTGTACAGCCTTTAATAGCGCTAGTTCTTCTCCAAAAGCGGGGTTAAAAACGAGGCTACTTCGGTACCGTCCGATCAGCGCGTTGCAGGCGGAACGACGTCGAGGCACGTCGGAGAAAAATATCGATCTTAGAAGAAATATCGAACAATGTCAATCGCGATGCGCGCGGAACGGGGCGTACGACGCGTCTCTTCTGCCGATAGTTTTTCAACACAGTGTAGATATTGCATCTCTTTATTCAAATGATCTTTCAATCAAGCGGTTCAAAATACGTATATGGAAGATACAGAAACAATCTGTACATATTTATACAATTTTAACAATTAAAAAAATTTTACATATATATATACTTGGCGCAAGGAATTGCGCCTCTTTATATTTACATATATAATTTCATTTCATTTCATCGATCACAATTAGAAAAATACTTTAATTTCATCGTCAAAGATTCGATCTTTTCAATATAGACAAGTATGTTGTAAAAATTTGAAACTAAGTTTCAAAATTAATTGTATGAATCTCTGTAGGCTCATAAGATTTAAAAACCAAAGTAACATAAAAAGAGCTATTGAGCCAAGCTGGATGGTAATGCTGTTTTATCCAATTTAAATTTGTAGGAATTGCGGATCCTGAGTCGTCACATCTTGTCTTCGGGTTCACTGTGGCTGTTACAGCCTCCGGTGAACGATCAAGATGTTTTGATCGGAGAGAAGTTTTGTTGTGACGAGAAAAATATTGTGACGCGTTGTGCAGAGTTAAACTTGGATCCTCCGGAGTATAAGTTGTCGTACTAACTACTGTGCTACAGCCACTGATTGATTTTACTATTTATGCGAGTATAACAGATTCATCAATGGCGAAAATGTGGAGACGGTGGTCCCACAAGTTCAATGTCATAACAATAAAAATAAAAACACTAAATTACAAATATAATCACCAAAAATTACAATAATTACAAATTATATATTTATATATATTTTATATGAAAAATTTTTTACTGGATTCTAAATAATTTTTAATTATTATGTACATTGAATACATATATGTATATATATATATGTACTAAAAATAATCTCATTAAAAATCAAAATCGCATCGTTTGCAATTTTTATGTATATTGCATTTGTAGTTATTTAGTGCTTTTTATAACATTAAACTTAAATAAAACAGCGTTACTCTCCAGCTTAGTTCAATAGCTCTTTTTTATATTATCTAATGTAATTTCAATTTTAAAAAATTACGCGAGATACACGCTATTTAATAAATCAAACTTGTTTCGACGCTTCGATAGTCGTTGATTGATTCTGTTGTCTGGTATGTTAGAATACGCGTCATTATAACTGTCCTAATGCACGTCTCTGCGCGGCTACAGCACCGTAATATATTACTCCTTAGAATTAATTAATTTTTCGTATGCACCAAAGTGTAGAAGTTTCCAAAACTAGCGGAATGCTCGAGTCTCTCTCTCGCAAAAGTGCATTCGGTAAAAGGCAAACGTGATCTCCCGGTTTGATTGCACTTATCACATGTGGTCGGTCGCGCGGTTCTTTCCGGCGTGATAGCGTCGGAAAGATGAAAATCTCCCGTTTTGATTGATCCGCAAAAAATACACAATCTTCTCCCTCATTCGCGTCGAAAGAAGAGCCGGCGATGAACGCGGGATCATCTCGACGACCGTACTGATTCTCGAGGCGTTTAATTTTATTCGTATGGACCTGAACACAAAGATTGTCGTAACTGTTTCCGACAGAATCGTAAATCAACGCAGAGATTGACGTAAGATTGACGTAAACGTATGCAATATGCTATATGCGGTATGTATACGTCGTATGCCGTGAACATACGGCCACACGTTTACGTCAATCTTTGTTCGTTGGCTTACAACTTTGTCGGAAACAGGCCACACGTTTACGACAATCTTTGTGCTCGGGTCCTATACCGTGACTCGAGAATCACGGAGCGCAAAAACCATCTCGCACGTATTCCAGAGGTGTATCTGTGTCAAGGGAACAATTTTCGAAACTTGATTTACGTCACTTGCAAAGCGAAGGCCCCGAAATCGAAACGTAACGAGCGTAACCGAGTACGCGAGTCCGTGTAGAAAAGAAAATCGGCGCTGCCGTTCACTGCCGAGAAAGAAAGAAGGAGCCTTTCGCTTTTTAATGATCTAACGGCAAGATCGTCAACGCGGAAAAGATTTAACAATGATCAAACGAGAAAAATCGGTCTCGTTCCCAAATACAGATTTCGAGCGTAGTGAAAACGGAACGAAGCGAATGATCGCTGGGCCACGATCGACTAACAAAGGGAAGAAAAACGGAGAGACGAGAAGGCCTCAGCTTCCGGTAGCTTCGAATCTCCCGCCGGCTCTCTCGCGTTCTCCAAAATGGCCGCCGCGGTACTCCCCCCTCGCTACCTCGCGCGATCTCTCTCTTTCTGTCTCTTTCTCTCTCTCTCTCACGCATGCATGCATACACACTCTTCTTCCTTGTCACACACATTCTCTTTTTCTTTCTCTCTCATACATACGACACACGCATTCGCCCGTCGCCGAGCGTGCTCGTGCGTGTAAAGTCCCTCGCATGCGCGCAACACGCACGCGCGCACGCCCGCCACTCTCCCAAAAGCATCCTTTACGTTTGACGCTGTGTACGAAGGCACTCCTTCCTCCTTCTCCATCTCGATCGTCACCTCCTCCTCCTTCTCCTGCTCCGCCTGCTGCTTACTGTTCTTGCCGTCGTTGTGTGATCGTCTCCTCCCCGAACGTGTCACAAAAGAACCGAGAGAGAAAATCGCAAACGATGGACTCCTTTTCTCTCTTTCTCCTTTGCGAAGATCCTTTTTCAGGATGGCGACGGGATCATTCTTTTCGAAGATACCGCCTCCTCTGTCCCGAACTCCGATAACGGAAGATGAACTTTGTTTCTCTTTGGCTTCTCGATCGTAGAAAAACGAAGAAACCACTCGAATTTGTTGAGGTCGAGATAAGAAGAGGGAACGTTTCCGAACGATAAGCCCGTGTTTACGTAGCCAACAGAGATTTTTCCTCTCGATCGCAATCGTAGAAGGGGAGAGATCCAAATGGTCGTAGCAAGAAAATTCACTGTTCGTTTCCTTCCCGAAAACTATCGCGAAGGGGCAAGAAGATGGTGAGCACGGTGACAGCGAATCCGCGAGAGGTGGCCGGGAGCGGAACGAGGGTTAGCGTTCGTCATCTTCGGTTAGGGAGGGAGGACGATTGGGAGCTTCAAAACTGGTTGCTGACGGTCATGATCTGACAGCCGGCGTGCACGTGGTCCATGACCTGCTCTTTGAGCCGGCACACGTGCTCCTTGAGCTTATGCACGATGCCGCTCAACTCGGTGTTCTCGCCCTTGAGCAGCTTGACCTTGTCCTCCAGCCTGGAGATGCGCTCGAGCTTGCGCCGTCGGCACTTGGACGCGGCCACGCGATTCCTCTGCCGTTTCCTCTCCAGCTTGATCTTCTCCTGGTTCTCCATGTCGATCGGCGACATCGGCGGCGTGCTCGACACGCTCGGCACCGTCTGCGGCTCGTCCTTGACGTGCACCAGGCCGGGATTGCTCATGGTGGATTCTGTACTCTGCACGCTGCCGGGTGGCTCCAGAGTCGTGTACGTGGCGCCGTGCATGCTGCCGGGTTCCTGCGAGCTGTCGGAGTGATGGAGCTCGTTCAGCGCGTCTACGAAGCCGCGCGCGTACAACTCCTGGGCCTCGGTGACCGCCTTGGGGAACAGGATCTGGGTGGTCGGTGTGGACAGACCGGTGGTGACCAGACCGTCCGGTTGCGTCATGATCAGCTTCTCGAGCTCCGGCGAACCCAGCTTCAGCATGTTGAGATCCGGTGAGCTCAGGATCGGCGTGATGTTGTTCAGGGCTGGCGGCAGCGGGCCCAGCCGTGGCCTCTTTGCCTGAGGGCCCTGCCTCTGGCAGCCGTTCAGGTCGAGCGTGAGGTTCCGCTTGAGCTGGACCACGCTGTTCTCGCGACCGTTCATCGCGGTGTAGACGCCCGCGTCCTCGTAGAACGTCTGCTCCATCGTCAGGCTGCGCACCATCGATGCCGCCGGACTAATTAACTCGCCTCGATTAGGAATACCGAGGTTTCACCCTCGACTTCTTCTGGTTTCTCGCCTCCGGACGGGAAAGCGGTCGTTCCCCCCGGAGAGTGGCGCGACTCGCTTAGCCGGTCCAAGAAGTTAAAGAGGACGACGGACTTTCCTGGAGTTTCAACACGTCAACGAATGTTCTGCGACGTTCTTCGTCTTCTTTCACGCTCTCTCTTTCTTTCCGTGTCTCTCTCTCTTTCTCTCTCCCTCTCTGCCTACGTCAACGCGCAAACACTTTGCTCCGCGCTGCGGCGTTACATAACAGCCGCGCGCGACTATACGCAAAAATTCACTCGCGGTACCGCCGTCTCTCCTTACTCCACGCCGCACCTCTGGTCCGTCCCTCTGTCTCACGGGACCGTCACGTCACTCGGCGTATCGCGCACCCAACCACCGGCGGCACCGAGTCCAAGCGAGTCGACCGAAATCGGCGTAGAAAACGATGTTCGACGCACGTACGGCGTTACTGCGCCGATGCAACGACAACCGGTCTGCTGAGGAGCGGCAACCTGCCTGTCTGCTTTCCTGCCCGCCTGCTTCGACTGTCAACACAACAATGACTCACGGCACGACGTGGTGCGCGTGTGCCGTCTTTCTGCCCCACGGAACGGAACGCAGCGCGACGGGATCGCGGCGACGTGTGTTTGCGCGAACGCGGATCACCCTGTGCGCCACGGTGGCCCGACAACTTGTGAACACCCAACTAAACGTACTCGCTTATATCCCGTGAGTCACGCCTGCCGAAAATAGCGCTGTCGTCACCGATCGCGGTGCCGATTGGTCGACGGTGTCGATGCCCGGCAAGCCCGATTGGTCGGCCGATCGGAGCTACTGGGAAATGACGGACGCATGCGCCCCTGGTTGGACGTCCGTGCCGATAGTGGGGTCTGGTAGAAGGGAAGGGGGACGAAACGCCGGTAACAGGGTAAAGGTGCACGTCTATCTGACAGACGTTCCGAAATGGCTAGAGATGCGAGCTGTCGTCAAGTGTCAAAATGGTGGAGGATCGTCTCAGAGATAATCTACGACATGGGCAACATCGATAAAACCGATCTCAGAGACTAATAAAGTTTCTTTCACGCTATCGATCGGGGAACTTACCCGTACAGATGTGAACGATGCTTTATGATCGTTGTCTCGCTCCCAAGCTACATTTGTAGATCTGTCGTCCTCCTTTACCGCTTTGAGGGCAGGCAAACAAGTTTCTACGCTTTGTCGAAATTGAATAGTTTTCGAAAAGCTCATGTTATAAAAAATAAGGAATCGCGAAACGCATGTGTGAAGCTTCGCGAAAACGCTAATACAATAGCGTAATCAACGAAGTTTCGCTATCGTAATATTGTTGAATTTAAAACATTTTTACACTCAGAGAAAAAAGTCGTACCAGCAACTAGAAATTTGAGGACAAATAGCGCCTCAACTACATATTATAAAGTTGTAATAACAATAATGAATAAGTAATACGAACTAAGAAAATGTAGTAATATGAACCATTTATAATAAATTGTTCAACAAACTATAGAAAAATAGTCGCATAATAATAATAATGTTTTTTTTCGAGTCATCTCAACAATAATTAATTAGTTATGCTTCACTTTAAAAAAATAATTGTCTAAACTAAAAAAATGTAGTAGTTATATCTTATTTGTATAAAGTCTATATAACTGTGTAATGATAGTTGTCGCTATTTCACTATCAATTAATAGTTAATATATACCTATTGTTACCGTTACTATATTTTTATAGTATTTAGTACTACTTTAGTTCTTGTTACCTTATAAAACTAGTGCCAGATACTTAAATTACACAGTTGTCAAAAATATAGTTGCCACAACTATTTCGTTTTCTCTCAGTGTACTTATGTTTCTAAAGCTCGAAGTTCTGAAGCTTCTGTATCCGACTACTCGTTGGAGATTGCGTTGAGGATTGCAAATTATTACATTGAATTAAAATTAAAATTAATTGATTGGTCGAATTCTAATCTTTAATTCGAAATCCTCAATCTCCAACGCATAATCTGATATGAGCTTTATTATGCTCGTATCAGATTAAAGATTGAGATTGGATTGGAATTTAATCAATCAAAAGAAAATAAACCTCAAGTTTAATTTTGCTTTGATTGATCAAATTGCAATTCAAAGTCAATCTCAATCTCTAGTCTAATATGGGTTTTATAGATGTTGGATGTTCGATTAATTATTATATCGTAAAATTTCCTTCGAGCGAAGAATATACTTTCCTAATGAGAATAACTTTGAGCGAAAGAGTTACTTATTGACTACTCCACTTCTCGGGAAAAAAAGGATTAGATCTGACAAGATCAAAATATATATCTCGGCAGTTCAAATTATATCTGGTTTGATATGCTTGTATATGATTTTGTCATTCTGCAGATCTGGTCATATATGTTTTTTATATAATCATATACAATCACCCTATATGTGATTACATATGAACATATATGGCAAGATATGACAAAATCATATACAAGCATATCAAACCAGATATAATTTGAATTGCCGAGATATATTTTGATCCTGTCAGATCTAATCCTTTTTTCCCAGGTTTTCACGTTAATATCATTTACATAAAAACATATCAGTAAATCCTAATCTCAATTGTACTCTCGCTGCATAATATCCATAATCGTCTGCATCTTTTGCAATTGCGTCTGCAATGCACATACTTTCAGGATTGAAACGTTTGTCATTATCGTTCTCGGTTAACGCAATCGACCGTGAGAGCTTTATGTATTGACTTCGAGATAAATCAATGCTTCAGGCCACTCATTTGTTACGAGTTTTGTGTCACCGTTGTCGCTTATTTGTATACCGTTAAATGATATTTATGTCAATGCGTTTGTGTCAAGAGAGGCGAGAAATTCAAACGAGAATGCGTCTAATAAATTTTCCCAAAAACGACACGTAGAGTTTCTCTTTACAAGAGTAATATTAATTTGTAATCTTTTAATTATTTTTGTTATTTTTTTATCTTTTAATTATCAATTTATTTTTTTTTTATATCACTATTCCAATATTCTAACTCGTAAAAAAACTTGTTAGATATACGACAGATTTTTTTTTTAATCCGTTTCATTCTGATTTATCTATAATATATTTATTTCTCTTACGACAATCTGAGAAATAAATTCAATAAAAATGCTGCGCTCTCGTTTGCCGGATGTATTTTCGAACAAATTCGCGTTTACTGCATTCCGGCGGCGTGCGCTTTCCCGGGAAAGCTCCTTTGATCGTTTCTCCCGAATCTTTTCCAGGAAAATCGTGTTAAACGCGCGCGCTATTTGCTGGGTCGTTATCCGTGTTCGGTTGTTTAGGGAAAAACGAAACAGACATGAAATTTAAATTGCATTCCATATTCCAATGTACAGCCAACCACGAGGAAAATAGTTTCGCTGAAGTATTTAAAAATTTAGCTAAATACAGATCTGAAAATAATTTTGTTGGACTAAAAATAATTATAGAATGCTAAAATGTTGATGACAATACTGCAAAAAAAGGTTTTAACATTCTAGCAATCAGTTTAAACGTTCAACACAATTATTTTGATAGCGTTAAAACAAAATTATTTTTAGATCTGTATCCAGCTAAATTTTTAAATATCTCAACCTTCTTTCTCTGTATCTAATAAAAAATTTATCTCGTGAAAACTTTTTTTGAGCTTTCATAATATTTTCATCACCGGAAACAAAGTTTCCTATCGTACACGGAAAGGACGATTTTGCTGAAGTGTCTAGAAAGATAAATACAGATCTAAAAATAATTATGTTGGACTAAAAATAATTATAGAGCGTTTGAGTATTGGTGACAATAGTGCAAAAAAGGTTTTAACATTCTAGCAATCAGTTTAAACGTTCAACACAATTATTTTGATAGCGTTAAAACAAAATTATTTTTAGATCTGTATCCAGCTAAATTTTTAGATATCTCAACATTCTTTCTCTGTATCTAATAAAAAATTTATC
Organism: Cephalotes varians; assembly: GCA_037157785.1. Classification (NCBI taxonomy): domain Eukaryota; kingdom Metazoa; phylum Arthropoda; class Insecta; order Hymenoptera; family Formicidae; genus Cephalotes; species Cephalotes varians. Next base: position 406,366 of record JANQDE010000061.1, on the reverse strand, counting down.
TCGTGAAAACTTTTTTTGAGCTTTCATAATATTTTCATCACCGGAAACAAAGTTTCCTAAAAGGTTTTAACATTCTAGCAACCAGTTTGAGTCCTATACATAATTATTTTGATAGTCCGAAGAAACTATTTTCAGGTCTGCAAAACCGTTCTTTCTGTGGAGAAAAAGCAAGTGTTTCACCGATGACATTCGCGTGCAATGTCGCACCAAAGTTAATTATGCGATTCTCAACTCGCATTCGTATCTCGTAGGTGCGTGCGTGCTCTCGCGAGAGGATAATCGCGTGTCTCTCGAGTTGGACAATTTCATCTATGGCATAGTCAATAGGATAGTCTCGGATCTCACCTGTGATTTTCCGGCGTGCACGAGGAAATGCGAGCGCGAGGCGTCAAGCATGCGACGTGACCGATGGCATGTCGACACATCGGTTCACGTTGCATCGGCATTCACATAACGATTGATCACATCACGAATATTCTTCCGCGGTGTATCGCGTTACTTCCTCTTTTTAACGAGCAGCTTAACGAATCGATGTAAGTGTAGTGTCGCGAAGTCTGCGTCTTCATCCTTAAGCCGAGACGTTGACGTTTAACTCGATGTGAGCAATTCCGATGTAAAAATGCGGAGTTATTGGAAAATCAAAGAAAACTATTATAAAATTATATATATACGATTATGATAATTTAACTTATATATATAGTTCGTGTTTAAGACACTGTCACTTTTTTAAATAAGAGAAGAAGGTAGTATGTATGACCCCTCACTGTACAATAATTTTATTAATAACTAATATTTAAATTTAAAACTTAAGGATTATATTCATCAAAGCGTTGTTCAATCAATTCTAGACTCAAAGTTATGAAATCTATTTATTACTTAGGATGTTATTTATAAAAATGTAGCGACACCGCATAATGAATCGAAGAAGAACAAGGGTGATAATGTGGCGTCTCCACAAAAATAGACTAAAAAAATTGATTTTGTTTAAGGAAACACAGTATTTGATTACAAAATTATATATTTCTAAAAAAATATTATAGAATGTATACAAATATGTACACTTCTGTACTTCTTTCGCATATAAACTGCTGTCAATACTAAAATCTATAGTATATTTAACATATAGTATATTTAACATAGATCAGCAATAGAGCAATTGATTTATCAAATAATAATAACTTCGAAAACCTCGAAAAAGAAGTCATATCATCAGCATGCTTGCTATTTTGCAAAATGCCATACTATTGTTTAATTTTGCACAACTCGAAATGCGTACAGCTAAAATAAAATGTTAAATAACGAACAAAACACTTAAGTATACATATTAGGTGTACAAATTCTCGGCCTTTTTGGGTCAACTTTGAGCTTTGTTTATAAAAAAAATTAATTCAAACTCAATCAAAGTAATCTCCTTCAGTTTCTATATATTTTTGCCATCTCTCAGGCAATTCCGGATTCCAGATGGGAAAAATGATGGTGATTTCGATTCTATGAATTCATCGAGGCTTTTTTGCACCTGTTCAACTGACTTAAATTGAGACTCACTAAGGTGGTGTTGTAGGGATCGAAATAGATAATAATCAGGAGCCAAGTCTGGAGAATGCGTCGCATAAGAAAGAATTTCCCAGCCTAAGTCTGCGATGGTTTCTAAAGTCTTTTTTGCTTTGTGGGGCCAAGCGTTATGGGCATTAGAGACCCACCGGGATTCCTTTCTTTCCCAGCTTCTATAGGAAATGACTTGCTGTGTCATTCCAAGCTCACTTGCAAGTTCCAAATGAGTTTGGCAAAGATTCTCCAAAATTGGCTCCAACTTCTCGTCTTCCACTTTTTTTGGTTGACCAGGACGTTCACTATCTTGAAGATTGAAATTTCCCTTTCGAAACTATTGGAACTGTTTTTTACATGTGCTGTACGATACAGCGTTTTCACCCAAAGCTGAACAAATTATTTCTTTTGCTTCAGCCACGTTTTTTTCAAGTTGAAATGCGAAAAGGTTTCAAGTTGAAACGCGAAAAGAAGGCAGTGCCTCAAATGCTTTTCGAACGACATTACATTAGTATAATTAATTTTCACAGTAGGATCAAGTATTATGGTGGCGCTAGACTATGCGCGATTCGTAATGATTCACGTCCTTCGATTTCGTCAAAAAACCGCTCCACTAGCGAATTGACACAAATATTAAACGACGAATGCAAATTCGACGAATATGTCCATTTGCACTGTTTGCAAATCTTATATGAATAGAAAATTGCGAGTTTTGAACTGTTTCCGATCACGAATCGCGCATAGTCTGGCGCAAGCTTTATATCTCATTTTAAAGCTAAAAAAATGACACTTTAAAATGACTATATGGCGGGAAAAAAATTTCAGTTTGAATAGGCTCTGTAGTCAATGAAATGCTGAACTATTCTTATAATTGTCGATTTTGAAATTGGCTCTCGCACATTAAAAGTTGCATTGAAAAGACCATATGTCTCTTGATATAATTTTTTTTTATCTCCATACCCTTTCATTATTAAGTGATAAATACGTTCTTTTTCCGCTAACATAGCAAATGAGCCGAGAATTAATTTGTACATCTAATATATTCGTGTGATAATACACCAAGTTTAAGAAGAATGAGGAAATATATATAATTAAATGCTAAAATGTACTTTGAAAATGTTCTGAAATACTCGAAAGTAAAAATGCGTTATAATAGTGCTAGCTATTATGTATTGGCATATTAGCGCCATTGTGTATAACAAAGATATACTAAACATACAACGATGCTTATAATTTTACTTAATGTAACAATGTTTCTGACTCAACGTGGTTATATCAAATTCAATTGATATGAAAAGGAACACAATTTGCACTGTAGATTTGCTCGCGGTGTGTCAGAGATGTGGTCCACATCTGAATTCGTTTTTTACATTGATTTGAAGATTTTATATTCTAATACGCTGAAGATATCTTAAAAATAAGTCGAAACGTCCGAGGAAACAATTTCATGTAATTCTTTCAAATATATTGAATGCGGTTTACGCACTAATTACCGCATTGATTTATGCTTTCATTGGCCCAATTAATCTATTTTGAATATTATTGCTAAACATATGATTCCATAAATAATTATAGAAATAGAATAATTATAAGAATAATAAAATTTACCACCTAATAGCAGAGATATTAAGACGCGCCATTATATTTACAAGGGCCATAATAATACTACCTTCTCCTCTAGAATTATTAAAAAATTTTTCGAACAAAAGTTATTTTAAGTGTTATTTAAGAAGATATAATGAAAGTTTTCTATTAAATGAAAGTTTTAAGTTTTACGCTTTCTTTTTTAAATGTTGATTAATTTTTTTTTAATGGAGTAATATATCTATTTTATAAAGTATTTTACAAATTAAATATTGTGCAATAAAGTGTGATTTTCGATAGTCGTTTATGAGTACATGTTGTCACTTGCTTTTTAGAGTATAGCTTTTTAAGAAAAACAAAATATTTCCAATAAAAAGTATTTATTAAAAAAAAATTCAAAACTTTCGTTTAAATTATCATATATCCAGCAAACGAAAATGGATTAAAATGGATACAAATGGATTCGTTTTGTTCAAATCCAGACTCTGATCTTTTGAATCCATTTTTTTATCCAATTAAAATTTTCGAATTTTTTAAAAATCCATTTTAATCCATATGAAGAGATAAAAACAAAGCGCTTCTTATTATTCTTTTCAATTAAAAAAAAATACGCAGACCATTAATTCATTTTAATCTATCACGCAGGATTAAAACAAAATGATTTCTGTTTTTTAAATCCAAAAAAAGTTACTCGGGTCATACAATTCATTTTAATCCATGGACATAGGATTGAAATGATGTAAATGCTATTTTTTCAATCCATTTTGTTCAAATGAATTAAAATGGATTAACAATAATCAATTAATCTTAGATCAATTAATCTTAATAATTATTAAAGATTATTAACGTAAACCCATTTGAACATCGAATGTTGACAAGAATATACTTTCATACACTGAGGATGGCTTAAAGGAAAGCCGAAACATCTGCAAATATAGATAATAAATTACATTAATTGATTATGCTCTGTTAACTGCGGCATTGCTCTTATTAGCCCTTCTAAGATTAATTGATTATTGTTAATATTTCAAGAGCTCATCACATTAATAAATAGCTTACACTTATTAATATTGTTAAAATGGATTAAAATTGTCAATTCATTTCAATCCAGTTTCGTTTGCTGGGTAGATCCTTTTAAATAAGATAACTGTTATTTGAAAAATTTTTTATAATTGATTTTTAAAAAAATAACCAAGTGTATATTTAAATCAAACACACTCGAGTTTCATTTTCTACCAAGTCGACATGTATAATTTTACTGTTGCTACTGATGATTGAGCGTGCACATCACATGTATCCAGATTCTGATCTTTTGAATCCATTTCTATCCAATTAAAGTTTCCGAATTTTTTAAAATCCATTTTAATCTATATGAAGAAATAAAAACAAAGCGATTCTTATTCTTTTCAATTAAAAAATGTGTCTTTTTTTATTGGAAAGTCTCTCTCGTGAAAAGACACGTTAATTGTTACTATATAATTTAAAATTTAATCAAGTTTCACAATCGATGTTTTTTAGCGTCCTTCACGCGCGTAGAGAAATTTCAGCAACGATATACACTTTTTTTTTCTCTCTCTCTTTTCCTCTCTATTTCTCTCTCTGTCTTCGTTCTTCTCCTTTTTTCCTCTTTCCCGGATTAGAGTCGCGCGAACACCGCATGGGCGAGGCAGTGCCAGCTGTTTTTTTCATCTCGAAATTAAACAAACATAATTAATTTCCGCCTCCGTATGCCCGCGCTCGTTCGCAGCTCTCGCATGGAAACGCGCGGAAGGTTAAATCTATTACATATACACATAACACTACTTGAGTACACGGAGGCCAAGCCTTTTTATTTGCGCACGAAAGCTGCCGGTCGTTTCCGACGGCGATCAATCATTTCACGCGAGAGTACAGCAAAACAGTTTCACTTCGTGTTTAATTTCGTGCCGGGGGACTTTTCCACGAGTCTCTTCATTGCGAAAACACACCTCAGAGAACGTTCTCCACAGAGGTGAAAAAAAGATCAGATAACAGAAAAATCCAAAGTCGAAATGAATGAGTGAGGGAATGAGAACCTCTAAATATTAATTTTACTGTTGACATTTCGATTAAGTCAGTTTCTAAAGCGTTACGAAATGAGTAACGCGATGTAGATTTGAAATTGCTGGGTTGGGCCCCATAATGCATATAGAATTATAATATTTGCGAGTTAACTTGAAAGGCTCAAAAGAAAGGATTAAAAATTGATTTGTTCACCGATGAATTTGATATTTCTGAGATTACTTTTGTACGATAATAAAAAAATGTTGGATATTATATAACACGTATGCCTAATTGTTGATAATACAATAATAAAAACGCCTCGGCTTGATAGAGATGAAAAAATGAAATGTTTGAAAATTATTTTTCTGAGATTACTTTCATACAATGATAAAAAATATTGAATATTGTATATAACGCATGCCTATATAAAAAAACAATTATAAACGAGAATTTATTGAAACGGAGGCTGGAGAAAAATAATTTACTCCCCCATCTACACATCTTGGCTATGTTTATTAAAATAATTCTAGTAGCATACAAAAGAATACGGTATTGTAGTAATAATACTGTAGAAGGAAGATATATAAGTCATGTTTTGTATGTACGTATCAATGCTTAAAACATAGCAATACGAAGTTCAATTACATAATATGTGCGACGTATCGGCGGAAGAAGTAATGTATCGGAAATATGACGTTCAAAATTATTAGGTTGAATCAATAATTATTAAGTTGAATCAACCATAATTGATATCAACAAACACTGTTGATTTTGAAATTCGTGACAATTATTCAGATAATTTATATATAGTATAGATTGTTTACATTGATCGTTTACATTGTTGTCAAAACTCGATTGGAAAAAAAAAACCAGCTTACAATAGAGTCTCGTTAAATTTGGTTTCTCTAATCTTTGCATTCTTTTACACAAACACTAAATGTCGTGTTCCTTTCATATCACAATAGGCGGCTTTGCTAGGTGATGCACATAAATGCATACATAGTTCACAGCTTAGTGCGCGCAATTGCGTTCGCACAAGTACATGATGATCGGTAGGCTAGGCTGTGATATTCCATAATTTTGTCAATGCACTGTTATCATCCCGTAAGGTCAAAATTAGAGAGACTCTACTGTGTTATATTGATAATGCAAGTAAATTTTTTTTCATTAAACCATGCGTATCAGTCCGTGCATATCCTTCCTACTAATTTCGTCTCAGTTTCCTACAAAAACAATTTCACGTTATATACGATGATCGAATATTTTAATTAGAGCAAATTCCACTGGACATTGTATCCAGTCAGAGTGAAATTTTTACTTACTTATTCAATTTAGGTTCTTTCAAGTTTAACGGTGCCTTTCTTCGTCTAGGACGACTGGAAGTGTAGGTACTACTTTCCGAGTCTCGTAAATTATCGTCTTCGTCGGACGTAGTGTCTTTCCTGTAAATCCAAGATATAAAAGCATGCGAGCCACAAGAAAAATATTCATAGTTTTTAATAATTTGTAATTATACATACGTGACATTATTGACGTTTTGAATATCATTGGCCGATGATGTCTTCGGCTTCACATGAGATTCATTGAGTTTCTCTAAAACGACTTTCGCTGTGCTCGGATCTCGATTGTTCTCCGACTTGGTTCTCGATTTCGCCTTACTCTTAATCGTTGAAGAACTTTTAGCGCGACTCGTTCCATCTTTCGTATTCGGCGTTTTTGATTTCTTACTATTTTTATTGGAATGTTTTGTCTTTTGCGGTGTCGGCGTTCTTTTATGATCGTTAATTACAATTAATGGCAGTTTTATCGTGATATGATTGTAATCGGATTTGCTTAAACTCCGATTTGACACAGATGCCACCGGAATATTCGTAACTCTTGGTATCGCGGCGGTTACTTCAGTGTCAATTTCGTTACTGACAGCGGAATTATTTAACATGGATTCCTCCAAAACAGGCAGTCGCAATTCATTAATATTGAATTGCATATTTTGTGTTGATTGGCCCAACATTAGGGTAAAGTCTTCCGGTGTTTCAGAACGCTTTTGTCTCAGCGTTACGAAGCTCGCAAATTTCATTGTATCATGTGCGTTAGTATCTTCTACACTATCTAAATTTCTTTCACGATTGGACACAGTTGCTGTCGGAAGTATTCCGCAAGTGCTACCCTCGGCATCATGCTCGTGCAGAAAAGAGTCACACTCAGAACGATCAACAATAGGCGTTGCGTCTATCTCTGATGTATGCATATCGTTCATAGATTCGTTTAAGTTCGATATCTCTTCTATGTTGCTTCCTGTAACGCTAGAATCATCGTACACTATTACTTGTGATGTATTATTGTTAACATCGGAGACGTTAACATGATCGAGTTCTTCTGGCTCGTTATCCTGCAATGGTATGGTATTGTTGAACAGCCAGCTTGGACCTTCCAATGGATCCTCTTCCTCCCAAGTTCTAGTATTATTTTGCGGCAATCTTGAACCTTCTGTTACACTCAAATTCCTACTAAAATCTTTGTTAGAAACTTTACTACTTATTTGTACGGAATCGGAATTTTTTTTCGATCTGTCTATATGAGTTTCAGTTTCCTCATTCGAGTTAATAGACACATGCGATTCTGATATTTCATTTATTCTGTCTGACAGATCGTGAGCCGAGTCATCATGACTCTCCTGACTTTCAATGTCGATCCTGGTGCCAATTACCTACAGAGAAGGGACAACAGTTTAAATACAGACAGATATCTAAAAAATAAGGCAAAGTATTATATCAGATATACTATTATTTTATGTCAAAGGATGAAGCAATTCTCCTAATACTCTCTTTAACAATTTGAGAATAATTGTTAGAGATAAAGCAATTTGAGATATCGCAATAATTTAGACATATCCTTAAATTTTATTATAGTCACTTACATTAATATGCCCCGCACTTGTTGGAGTTTCATCCGACCATCTATTTCGCGACCGCGAAAAAGATACTGATAACCTTTTTGAATGGTGGCTTCTTTTTCTTCTCAATCTTTGTTCATCTGCCACTGCAAGTATATCTCAATGTTAATGATTATATTAATTGATCAAGTAATATATCATGCTTAAATAATTAAGTAATTAATTACTATATTCATGATGGTATATATTCATATGCCATACCATTAACTCTGGGTGAAGAAAGTGTCAGTCTTTCTGGCATTCTACATGTACGACCATTTTCCTAAAACATCATTGTGTTTAGAAAAAAGTCCTATTATTTTTTCAATTTGTGTAACTCTTGACAATATACATATAGTCTATTTTTTTCAGCTAAATTTCTTGCACTGTTCTTTATCTTTCCTCTTTTTTCTTCACATTGGATAAACAGTGCAAGAGATTCAGAAAAGAACAGATCTATGTACAAATAAGTTTGATTATTTCAAAAAATAAAAGCAGTACTTTTATACTCAAACTTGGACAAAATAAGTTCGAATCCTTTATGAAATTTCGATAAACAAGAGTGTTATTTCCAAATAGACTCGAACCTGAATCAAATATATTGTAATTTTATGAGTACTTTATTAAAAATTTTTCTTCAAAATATTTTTAAAACAAGACAATTATTTTAATTTTAATTTAACATATTATTTTATTATAAATTTATTATAACTTTCACATATTTAAAATTTTCAATAGTAAGAAGTATGATACAATGTATTTTTTAAATATAAAAACATAAAAAATTATTTTTCTACATTACATTCTTTATACTAACAATTTTATTCTTAGAGTTCGAGTATTACTTGTAAAGATTCGATTCCTTACGATAAAAACTACTTATATTTCTAATCTTGCAGATACTCATTGTAAAATTCGAAAATGATCTAATCAGGATTGATTACTTTGCAAGTATAATGTATGAAATATTTCTTACAAATATACTTGAATTCCAAAAAATGAAGCTTATTGACTCAGATTTTTAAATAATATCGAACTTGATCTCATCCTTAATAGTGATACAAAATAAATATATACATACATATCTAAGAGGTGTAGAAGGTAAAGGAATAATTGGCGATCTTTCATTCATCTCCTGACTTCTATCAGGTGTGGTTACTTCTTGTATATCACTTAGTCGTGGCATATTATTAATAGTTTCCACATTAACACGACTTAAATTAATTGTGGGTTTAGTAATAGTGTGCCCACCCACCATAGGTTTGACTACACCTTTAGCTGGCGACTTTGTGGATAGTCTATTGGACGATTCTTTCCCTGAAACATTTCAATATAAAGACTAGATATTACAGAATATCTGTAATAATATAAACATTATATGGATTACGTAAAAAAAATTAAGTCGGAAAATTCTTGGAATTTAACAGTATCGACTTACTTCCAGATGAAGCAGCTGATAGTCTTACAGTAGCATTGGAAGCAACAAGCTCTTGACACATAGAAATAGTATTTGTCATATAACCAGTCATTGTGACCAACATTTTCAATATTTCTTTTGCATTATTTAGTACATTTGAAATTACAGTCTGAAAATCAATATAAAAGGCAAATAGATAATAACTTAAAAAACTAAATTAAAAATTGCAAAATACCAGCATATGGGTTAATAAAAAAATAGATTGTATATATAAGATAAAAACATATATGTATAAATATATATCATATATATATAAATTTATATTCTGCAAAAATATCTTCTTGTAATTTGTCAATATAAATAATATTGTTACATAAACGATATGCTCACATTTCGTGTGTTGCATACTAAATTTAACTGTTGAATCTCTCCAATTAGCTCCACATTTTGCGTAAACAATGACTGGCTGTTCTGTTTTTCCTTTGAAAGGGCTTTAGCCAAATAACTGTTGTTACTCTTCAATTTCTCATATACTGAAAGAAATTACTTTGTTAGTAAAACAATCACATGTCAAAGAGAATAAGATGATCCATTGCCAGAAAATTCAAATCCTCTCACATGGCCTGTATCGTTCCTTGTAAGGTTTTCTCAAACATTGCGTCCTTTTAGTCAGCACGCCAACCCTTTTAGCTTTCCGAATCGGCATTTTTGGCATGTTGTACTAATTTGATTCCTTGCCCAATAGATCTGCTCGCAGACAATAGAACAATGCAGAGATTAAAATCAATTCTATAAGAGTTTATAAAAAAAAAATGACTCATTTTTCAATATCTTTCCTCATCTTGTAAAACAATTATCGCGTGGATAAAACAATATTTTATTATTGTGTATCATCCGCACCTAAAATCGAGATATGCCTTCCCCTCCTTCTCGTCGAGGGAAAAAAACGTACCTCCTAACGTATAAACCCAATTTTTCTTGCGTACAAATCTCGTTGAAGATTTTCTTTCGCACGCGACCAAGCCGAACGCTTGTAACAGCCGTGACGCTTCTACTCGCGACGAATGTTCTGTCAAGTTAGTATTAAAATAATATCGTTGCACACATCGAAAACTGGAGCAAACTTACATCTTCCTTCTAAACTATAGCACACGGAACACCTATTAATTTAAGACTATACACACACATGCATACAACTGTGTGAAAAGATGTAAGCGATAGGAGCCATGAGAAAACTCCACCAATCACAGTCGAGCATTCTCGAGAACATAAGGCTGGATCCTCATGCAGACACCGATGCTTTGACACCGAGCGCTGATTGGATAATACGTAGTTTTAGTAAAAATTTTCTAGAAAGTTTCTAGTAAAAACAACACTTTACCCAATCAGCGCTCAGGGCCAATTTCACCAACGTCGGTTAGACTAACCGACGGTTAATTCCAATGGAATTGTCCAATCGCATTTGTCTTTGATCAGAATAAACCAATCACGATTGACACTTTAACCGTCGGTTAAGCTAACCGACGGTTAAAGTGTCAATCGTGATTGGTTTATTCTGATCAAAGACAAATGCGATTGGACAATTCCATTGGAATTAACCGTCGGTTAGTCTAACCGACGTTGGTGAAATTGGCCCTCAGTGTCAAAACGCCAGTGTCTGCATGAAGATCTAGGCTAAGGGTTTCCATTCAGCGATGTCTACAATGAGATTATAAGCCGTAAGAAATTGGTTGCGTTCAGCAGAAAAAGCAGCTTAGTAAGCGCTGATTGGATTATATTTTTAGATCTAGAGGAATAGTCCTATCTCAATTTAGATCTAAAAGTATGTCAATCAGCACAAAGCGCTTACTAAGCTGTTTTATCTGCTGAACGCAGCCATTAACCAATCACAATCGAATATGAAAAGAATAATAGACTATGATTGGTCAATTTCTTGCGACTTAAATTCTCATTGTAGACACCGCTTTCGGTGATACAAATCGACATAAGTTGTTGGGTGAATTCGTTTATGCAGTCACTGCTGCAGAAGGTATCATTTTATCTTTGTTTATGTCCAATGAACAATGAAGATAAAATGATACTTTCTGCAGCAGTGGCTTAGTTTCCACCGAAGCCTTTTATTCGCACCTAGTGCGACGTAGAATCAAATTTAAGTCGATGGAAATGCAATAGACCATGGGAATGAGAGTGAGCTATTGCATTTCCATCGACTTAAATTTGATCCTACGCCGCACTAGGTGCGAATTAAAAGGTTTGTTCGCGTCGCATGCCCCAACATGCTCCTACTTGCTCCAACACGCTCCAATCTATAGTATTACGTAACGTATATTATAGAATGGAACGTGTTGGAGCAAATAGGAGCATGTTGGGGCATTACGACGCGAACAAACCTAAAGGCTTCGGTGGAAACTAGAGCAGTGACTGCATAAACGAATTCACCCTTTATCTTTCAACCTTCTGTAGCAGTGACTGTATAAACGAATTCACCCAGAGAAAGTAGCGGTGCAACTGTTGGTAAAATTCATGAATCTGATTGGCGTATGCTCTTAATCTTGAGGGAATCTAAGAGCATAGACCAATCAGATTCACGAATTTTACACAGTTGCATCGCTACTTTCTCTGCTGAACGCAGCCAATGAGTGCATCCAGAAGCACAACCGCTCACTGAGCGCTAAGTGAGCTCTTGTATCTGATTAGCGTATACCATTAGATCTAAAAATATAGGCCAATCGGATACAAAAGCTCATTGAGCGCTCAGTGAGCGGTTGCGTTTCTGGATGCACCCAATGATCGATATTCATAGTCAGTTCTTATTTCGAGATCGTCTTAAGTAATGTCTTAAGACGCTAATACTGTTCTCTGATTGATTCATGACATCTTAAGGTTGTATTTAAGACAGACTTAAATATAAGATCTTTTTGTGTGCCATGGCACACAAAAAAACTTAAGCAATAAGCGAATCAGCCAATCACAGTCAAGAATTTAAGGCGAAATGTAAGCGGTAGCAAATCAAAACTGTTGATTTTCTTACTGCTTAAGTTTTTTTGTGTGCCATGGCCTTTAAGACGATCTTAAGGGTGCGTTCCACTTAACGTCCACAACGCTCGCGTGCATCATTTCATCTTCGTTGTAATTGAATGTCAAACAAGGATGAAATGATGCACGCGAGCGTTAAATTGCGGACGTTAAATGGAACGCACCCTAAATATAAGAATGGTTTATGAATACCGGCCTATATATCGATGATTTATCGACATAACGTAGTGAACTGAGCATGCGCTGTGATCACTTTCTTCATGTTGTGCGATCTCATGCGCATGCGTTTATCGACTCTTTGATCCAATAGCGCATGAAATTTAAAATCAAATTAAAAAATCGATTAGTTACTCGTGCATAATTTCTATTATATAGTTCTATTATAAATGTACTCATATGGACAGTGGGGTGTATAAACAATAGTGCTTATTGGTTCGGGGCGGTGTAGCATTTAGAATGCGTTCAGCAGAAAAAGCAGCTTAGGCTTTCCTTTTAGGCAACACAGTCGACACTTTTGACACAAATCGACACACGTCGCACGTCGCTTTCTATTTAGAATTTGTTTCAATTCGAAGCCGATTTTATTTTGTCATGTGCGCTAGTCAATCAAGTTCAAGACTATAAAGAACTTCTGATCGATTAGCGCACGTGACAAAGCGTGATAAATACAAATATATACGTGCGTTACGTTATCTCAACGTGTTTGATCACTTTCACATAATGTTTGTTCACTCACAAGATAACTTCGTCCGAATCATTCGACCTGATAAAATGAAGCAGCGTAATACAGAATCCAACTGCACGCCGTATTGCGCCGCTTCATTTTACCCTTAATCTTCAACATCGTTGACAACAGCCTAGGAAAAAACAGAATCAGGGAGCACACAAAGAAGCAATCGATAAAAATGTCGTCAAGATTACTGACAAAATAGAATATAAGTAAAGGTAAAAATAGAAAAAATGGAAAATACGAACTCGTGGACAATTTATATGTAGAAAAAGAAAAGAGAGAAGAAATGTTTTGTAAAGCTAACACTACTATACGATATAATAAGTTAATTCGCACATTATAAGGAGAAAACGGTTTAGTTTATAGATAAGTATTATATGTGATACAAAGAGTTCTCATACAAATAAATTTTGGTTTATATATAAGCATTATATTAATATAAAATATTCTGATACAAATAAGTTTTAATTTATAGATAAGTATTATGTGATACAAAAATAGTTTTAGTTTATAGATAAGTATTACATATGATACAAAATGTTGTGATACAAAAATAGTTTTAGTTTATAGATAAATATTACATATGATATAAAAAGTTGTATACAAAAATAAGTTTTGATTCACAGATATAAGTATTACATGTTATGCAAAAAGTGATGAGATGTCACAACTTTTTGTTAATAAGTACATTTAATTATGTATGTGTTAAAATATGCGCTGTTGATATGTCAAAAACTATAAATCAGAAACTTTTGTTAGAAACTATTTTATAATAAAATAAATTTATTCATTAAAAATTATTAAATTATGATAATTATTAATTCTTTTCATAATTAACTTTACAAAATTAATGTTTTAATGTATTTAACAGTATATCAAAATACGTATATTTACGTTAGAATTATTGTTGCAAACTCGAACAAAATTTAATAAAATAAACTTCATACATTGTTAATCTTTTTGTATAATGTATTTAACAATTTTTTTAAATAATAAATTATATTACTATAGAATATATGATATATATGATCATAATGGATATATACATATTATGATATTATATATATACATATATACATGATATATATTTTTCGTCATATATTTTATATATAAAAATGGCCGATTTTTTTAAAACTTCAACAAAGATTTGGCTTAGTTGATATTATCTTTTGTATCTGCAAATTATAAAAATATATATCGATTATTTATAGAATAAAGTGCTTAATTTAATAAAAAGTATTAAATTTGACCATCCAATAAATTAGGATTATATTTACTTTTCACAGGCGAATTAATGCATGAACACAAAGCATTCAATTATCAATCATGCCATGGAGCTCCATCTGTATTAAAATAATTGCACCATTCATCTCCGAGTTGTAAGGCGGTATTAGCATGATGATTGCCTCCTTGATTTCTCAAATTCATCATTTCAACAGCAGGTTCTTGCCATTCCTCTAGTTGAAATCTGTATATCAGTTCATCTTCCTCATCAATAAAGATCAGAAGTATACATATCTTCCCACTACTTCAATTTTCAACATGTTGTGTAAGCAGCAAGCTAATTTTGGATGCGATCAGGATCATAACGCATTGCTGATCTAAAAATTTGAAATCTTGTTCCCAAAACTCCAAAAGCATTTTCTGAACAACAATGCGATCTGGCCAATCTGTAACAGAAAATAATTTTGGAAAGTAAAAAATATTATAGTACATATGTTAAAAATAATTATTCAATTTGTTTTGATATAAAATCTATAATTACCTATAAATTACCTATAACTATTTTTTTATTTTTTCTTCCACTACATATATCTCGTAGATAAGGTATCAGAACCTTAAAGGAAAGCCTATATTTTCAATCAATACAAATGGAAATTCTTTAAGTAAAAGTATTGCTTTAGGAATATTTAGAGTGTGATCGAGATGGGCTTTTAGACTGCATTTGTTCCATATACTTGTATCGCTTATTCTGCCATTTGTACCAACATCATATATAAATCTAACAAGTTGTCCACAACAGCCAATAAAACAACAAAAAAGTTGTCTTCATAGTTATAATATAATGATCCTGATGGTGGATTAATGTGGTGAATGATGAATTAATCTTAAAATGCTTGCCATCCATAGCTTCAATACAATTATAGAAATTCCAACGATAACCAAAGTCGATAACAACCTTCCACTTATCTTCGCATAATGGCATTCTAAGATATTCTCTTTGTAATACATGAATAATAGCGATACAACTTCCTTAATGATTCCTGAAATGGTACTCTGACCAATCCGATATGAGACAAAGAGATTTTTGACTTGCCCTTAAAAATAAAATAATATTTCTTAAATAACAAATAACAATAGAAAATAGATCAACATGTGATCAACACAACTAATTAAACATAAACCTTATTTGATCACAGTTAGATTTTTATTTTCAAGTTCATCAAACTACGTATCAAATAAGTTTTTGGTCTTGAAGCACAATCATAAGCTGAACAAAAATAGTAATATCACGATATTAAAGTGATAATCAATCTAATAATAATAATGCTAACAAATATCTGTTAACCACTTTTCTCTCATACTATAAAGAATTTGTTGCGAAAAATAATTCAATTCCTTGAGAGCTGAGATATTTTTGGTAGTATCTGGAAGAAAAGGGATTAACAAATGTTTGCTAGCATAATTATGAAATTGATTGTAAATTTAATATCATAATATTATTATTCTTGTTCGGCTTATGATTGTGTTCCAAAACCAAATATTTATTCGCCTCGCAATTTGATGAACTTGAAAATGTATATAAAATCACAAGAAATATTAGTACGAAGACAACCAAATAAGACTCATCTCTATTTTTTTAAATATTTAAATTTATTGATGTATGCATTTTAATTAAAAAAAATTGAAAGTTTGAAAAAATTACCTATTGCAAGATGTCGTAGGGTGAGAGACAGTCTTTCAGGTGGAATGCTTTGTCTTAAAATTGTAAATTTTTATAATTCCTTCTTGATCCGCGGTTACTGTTGTACACAGTAATTTTTAATATAAAATTTTCTCTGTGTAATATGAGTGACATAGTTACGTTTCATTTCTTTTCTATTGATTTAGCTTTTTAGTTTTAACGAATTAGAGTACTTTCTTATCTTTTCTTCTTTTGCTGGTAATTAATTTTTACCAAATATTGAACCGAGCATGATACCAGCGGGTGTGCAGTCCCCGTTAGTTATTTATCAACGTTAAATATCAACAGTTCATTTCTAGTTTCCGTAAATTATTAAATCCATATCAATTCAATCTTGATAATGGAGGATCTTTGCCTGTAAAAATAGATCATAACGCTGTAAATAATATGAATTATATTTGTATTCTGCAGCAGAATATACAATATAATTTTAAGCAATTAGAAGTAAATGCCTTCTTTGTTATAAATTATACGTATTTCGTCATATAAAGGCCTACAAGATATTAGTTTGTGGTGATAATGGTAGTAGGTTGGATAGTAAATATTGTAAACATTATTAATGTTTAGATAATGTGGATCAAGATAGTCACTGGCTGCAGAAAAAGCAGCTTAGTAAGCGCTTTATGCTGATTGGATTATACTTTTAGATCTAAATTGAGATAAGATTATTCTTCTAGATCTAAAAATATAATCCAATCAATGCAAAGCACTTACTAAGCTGCTTTCTCTGTTGAACGCAGCCAATGCTCTTTCTCCGCTTTCGCCATCGTTCCTTTGAGAATCGAGAACGATTTGGCTCGTGTACTATGTTGGAGTTCAGGCTACATAGGGGATGAAGATCTACTAAACTCATCGCAAGATGTTATTAACGAAGAAATAATATTGGACCATACATTTCCATCAAGTTGAAACACAAGAAGTTCATGACGCTGCATGTAAGAGATAACTTTCTTAACAACAATGTAAATCAGTTTTGTAATTTAAATGGGTAATACAATGGCGCCATGCAATGACTCGTACATCGAACAATATATGAATAATTATAAGGCTTGAGAGAATTATCCATGATTTTGGATTTTAAAATCCCCGGGATCTAAAAATTAAGGGTCCTTCTCTCTGTCTAGAAGACGTAAAATTGAGTGTTTGATTTTTTCAAAAGTAATTTGTAGCTAAACGGGGAAATCAAAGCGTGTAATAGTCGTTGAAGTCTTTTTTGACACTTTAACATAAACTTTACATATTTGTTGCTAAAATATTACGTCTGATATTGGGCGATATCTAGAATGTAGTAAAATGATGCCGAAATTTTTGTACAAAATTTGTTTTCCAATAAAGCTAAAACAGAAAATTAAAATTTTTTATAATTAGTAAAGGAGTTTTTAACTGCATGAAAAAAAAAATATATAAAATAATTATTTTTCACTAAATGGCCTTGTAAAAAAAAAATTTTGTTCACTTCTTTCGAAATTTTTATTTCTCGTTGTAAATTAAAAAACTATTCAAGTTATAAAATCCTTAGTTTATGCAGTAGCGACTTAATTCAAATATGCATATCAAATTTCAAGTCAGTTGGATCGTTAGTGTGGGAGTTTTGTACAACGGCGACTTCAAAAACATGGTTTCGAGAAAAATGTATTTAAAATTTGATAACATGTTCAAAGCAACATATAAAAAATTCAGTTTTTTAAATTTCAGTTACTCCTGGGCCATATAAACATTCTTCCTATTCTTCGTGGTACTGAGATTCTTCTTTCACGTGCTAATACCTTACAGCTCCGATTTAGACTTAAGTGCGCTTTGTACATTATTTATTTTGATCGTAAATAATTTTCTCTACGGTCAGAATCTGACAAAAATCTTTTGAGACCTTATTCTACATACTTTAATGTATAGATTTATGAAAAAAAAATCAATTTTTTTGAAAATTCTAGACCGAGAAGGGCCCTTATAGATTGTTGGTAAACGTCGTTTCGAACACATGGCGTTGGAACATGTGCGAGACCGACATCAGGTAAAAATCTACGCTGATATCGTGCGATTTGCGGAGGAAAAAAGAAAAAGAAAAACATTATGAAAGACAAGACAACTTCGGTGCCA
Source organism: Cephalotes varians (assembly GCA_037157785.1). NCBI lineage: Eukaryota > Metazoa > Arthropoda > Insecta > Hymenoptera > Formicidae > Cephalotes > Cephalotes varians. Next base: position 388,038 of record JANQDE010000061.1, on the reverse strand, counting down.
AATGATATATACAATATTATAAAAACAGGGATTACATGTAAAAAGAACTTGTTAGTTAATCGCGATTAATTGACGAATCCGTTTTATATGTATAACTTCTTAGTACGCTTTTGAGGTCTAGTTAAATAATTAACTAAGTTCATTGTGTGAACACTAGACCTCTCTTGTGAATGTCTTATATGAATGTCTTATGAAAATGATTATCAATATCCATTCAAATTTGGTTTGCTATGATTAGTTTCCTCTTTTTGTAAAAACTAATCAGCAAACCAAATATGAACGGGAGCCGTCATACCCGAATGATTCATTTGGCCTTCTCGGTGTTACAACCTGTCAATCTACACTTGTAAATCGTTTGATTGTATCAATCTTTTGGATTGAAAAAATATAGACATCATTTCGTTTTTAATTCCATTTTATAGATTAAAATGAATTGCGTGAACCGTGGATTTCGGATTTAGGGCCAATTTCACCAACGTCGGTTAAACTAACCGACGGTTAATTCCAATGGAATTATCCAATCGCATTTGTCTTTGACCAGAATGAACCAATCACGGTTGATACTTTAACCGTCGGTTAGCTTAACCGACGTTGGTGAAATTGGCCCTTAAAGAATTCTAATTGAATAAAAATGGATTCATGTAATCATTACTGAATTAAAATGTTTGATTTTTTAAAATCTGATTTTGAATTTGATTTTTCCATTTCCCTTTGCTGGGATCGAGATTGTAATACTTGTGCTCAATTATGTTATATCCGGTATAGAAACGTGGATAATCATATCGATGGCAGATTAAAGAGAAAGACGTTATTAATTTGAATAAACATCTTTCTCTTTGATCTGATCATCGATATGATTATTTTTCAGTTTGATGGATTGATACAATACTTTCGTCAAACTATAGTATATTTGTTGTTGCTATAAAAAATAGAAAAACAATAAGCTAGGAATAATCTTCGTATAATAAATCAGTGTACGTGCGCGCAATAAAGTGAATGTCATGTGACTTACTGTTTTTCTTAATCTATTTTGAGCATTATATGTTGGTCATATTATATAATGCGCAGTAGATTAAAGATTTTGAGACTCCATTCTTCTTATTTGTTGATTTCTCTGCAATATTGACTTTAACTGGAAAATTTTCGACCTGCGATATCACATTTGTGCCTAACAAATCAGATGACATCAAACAACTCTTTGCATCTGCGTTCTTCGATGCTAGGTATAACATCATATATTTTGCCTGCATTACAAAAAACAACAAATTAACATAGTTAACATTATGCAAATTGTATTGAGTTATTAATGTCTATTTCTACTAATGTGGATTAAATTTATTTAATTTCGATTTAACTTACTTTTTATCTGTTTCTAATTCTTAGAATTAGAGAAAGATGAAGAGTTAAATCGAGATTAAAATCAATAGACAGAAATGGACACGGTTTACTTACTGTAATTTAGCAACTGTCTTGCATCCAATAATTTTTTAATGACCTTTTCTTATTGATTCAATGAAAACTTCTTTTTTGGTTCCTCCGTGCAATTGAAGGTGAATATTTAGCAATAAGACCTCAGAAATAATAAACTTGTCTTATCAATTAGTTACCAGTCGATTACGTTGCAGTTTATTCTTGCAAATCAGAAATCAGAGAAAATGAATATTGAAAATCCTGGTACTGAAATGTATAGTCTTAATTATATCATTAATAATGCAGAATATACTGTAACTGACATGCAGGAAGGTAGGCAGAATCTCCCAGAAGATGCATATTAGAGAGTAGTAAAGGATTGTCAGCATTATTTAATTGTGCAAACAACTCACTCTGCCTGTATGCTTGAGCATCATGCATTCATCCAGGCGTTCCAATAAAAACATCTGTGAAACATGCCTTGTGATCGCATACACCTTGCAATATAATCGAGTGTACTTTGTTTCTATTAAAAGTCTATAGAGTTGCTTGCGGAAGCTTTTATTGGCAGCCATCGATTATCCCAACATCGGGAAATCCATCTTCGAAAAATATTTTCTTCATTATGACATCTTAGTTCATCAGGCCACGTTATATAATTTAGTAACCAGCTATAACTATGACAATTTTCTGAATACGGTACTTTTGGATAAATCAAAGCGATCTCTGGCAGCGAAGAAACTTTCAGGTTTAGCCAAAATCTAGACTGAGAACATAACTCTCATTCTTAAATCTACAAGATAATTTGGATTACCATGTATGGCATGTCCAATTATGTTAACTAGATCCTGTGTGAACAAAAATTTGTCCACACAATTTGGATATTCGAATTAATCTTTATGCAAATTTGTAGCTTCATAAACTGTATTATATGTATCTCGAATATAGCACGAGATGTTTTAAAATGCTCCTTAAATAGAATTGTATTAAGGAAGGATAATTTCACAATAATTCCGATTTCTAGCTCTTTCATGATGTCATCCCACTTCCAGTTCATTCAGTTCTGGTAAACGGTTTCACTAATTAATTAAGCATAAGATGCAATACTTTCATTCTGTTGTTATGGCCATCATCTTCAAGTAAGGCAATAATATTTGAATTATTCATATTGCAGCTTGTTAATAATATTAAAATTTCCTTATTTAATGAGCTGATAACTCATATACTTAGTTTCAACGAAGTCAGTCTGAAAATATCATTAAAAAATTATTGAATGGGAGACAATTGCCAATAATTACAGTAAGTAAACCATTTCTATCAATGTCTATTTTAATCTCGATTTAACTCTTCCTCTTTCTCTAAGAATTAGAAAAAGATAAAAAGTAAGTTAAACCGAAATTATAAAAATTTAATCCACATTAGTAGAAATGGACATTAATAACTCAACTATGATTTGCATAATGTTAATTACTATGTTTAATTTATTGTATTCCGTTTTTTGTAATACGGGAAGAGTATGGTATGATGTTATACCTAGTATCGAAGAACGAAAATACGAAGAATTGTTTGATGTCATCTGATTTGTTATAAATGTGGTATCGCAGGTTGAAAATTCTCCGGTGAAGGTCAATATTGCGGAGAAGCCGACAAATAAGAAGAATGGAATTAATCTCAAAATCTTTAGTCTATTACATCTTGTCTGATGTGGCTAACATATAATACTGAAAATCAATATTGCGAGATTCCCGGGATAAATCCCACGAATTCTTTGCGCATGCGTAAACTACGTCATAAACCACATGACTGATGTACGCATATATACACATATTTAAAATATAAAGAATTTCTTGGGATACGTATATTAATTTTTTATATTTTTTGTTATGTATAATATTTATATTAATACAGAAAATATATATAGTTATATTAAATTTATATATTAAACAAATATTATTAAATATTGTAGACAAAAATTAATATAAAATTAAATATAAATATGTATAATTATATATAAAATATATCCGTATATGTTTTCTTTTTTTTATAAAATCTCTGTTCAAATATATGTAAGAAAAATAATTTAATAAATTAAAAAATAATTAGAAAAATAATTCGAATCAAATAAACTTTAGTCTACGGTCAGAGCTGGATCTTAAGTGCCCAATCATGAAAAATAATGAGAAAAATAATTTTTGTATTTTTTTTACAAAAGAATAAAATTGCGATACAATATTCTATATATAATTATATATATTATGATATATAATGGACAAATTTATATATGGACAATTTTTTCTTATTTCCTCAAACTTCATTTTTTAGAAACAATATAATGCGAAAATTGTCCTATGATCACTAAGGGTGAATTCCCATTGAGCGCGTCACGCATTGTCCGTTGTGTCATGAATTAATCAATAAAAATATCCCATTTTATTACATCATCTGCCATAGCATTCGTTTCATTGGTTGATTCCGCTCGCGATGCATCTTCATCTTTGAGAGGATTGCAATTGAACACGTCGCTAATTGGTCAATTTAAAATAAAAATATCTGATTGGTTGTTCCAAGGGAAAAACTCTAAGTACCAGTCGATGTGAGTGGCTGTGAGCAATCGCACCATTTAAATGAACCGTTCTCTCCTAATTTAACTACCGACTAGTCGTCGCGATCATATTAGATCGTGACATCATAAGCGAGAAATGATACGTTAAACTTTCTTGCGTGCCATTTGTAAATAAAGAGAATTTAACGAGTAAAAGAAATTAACGAGATCATTTTGAAACACTTGTAAAAATGGACCTATAAAGTTATTCTTTTCCTCTTTGATGGCTCCTGCACACAGGACGCAGCAAAGCGGCAATGCGATAACCAATCATTATGGCTTATCGCGCGTCAAAAGTTAAATGCAATCCAACGGGAACGATTGGGTGAGTCTCGATTGGATAGGAACCACTCACAGCGCTTGAACAATGGAAAGCCTCTAGGCATCGGCCGCTGTGAGTGGCTCGTGTCTAAACGGTACATGGTCAATTGGGATCCTCCCAATTAGGTTTACAATTTAGTAAAAGTATATTGTAAGAAATTTTCAGGATTTTTTTATAAGAGTAAAAAAATTTGACATTATGGTATGCAATGCTAAAAAATTATTTATTTTTTACTATATCCATTTAATTAAAAAAAAGACTACAACATATTTTCGAATCTAAGAAATACATTTTGTTACATTTTTTTGAAAATTAAGAATCTCTAAATATTTATCAGGTAATTTTAAGATAGAACTGTGTTGAAAATTACATTGAAAAAATTGGGAGCCGTTCACTTGAACACGGTGCAAATGCCCACAGCCACTCACAGCGACCGGTGTCTAGAGATTTTCCATTATTCAAGAGCCGTGAGTGGCTGGTGGGCAATTGAATCGTGTCCATTTAAATATCACTCAAAAAATTCAGTCCTTTTCCAATATAATTATAAGAAAATAACTTATCTCAATTCAGAACAAATATTACAATTTGCAGAAACAAAATGTAAGCATGACTGTTGAGAATTTGTCAATAACCTAGTCAAATTCAAAAGAATGTAAGAAAATCTAATTAAAAAATGGGTCTTTTATGAGCCTTTAATTTACGTTTATTGTATATAGATCGAATGTGCTCATACATGTATTTAAAGAAGTATAAAAGATTATCATACTGTCCATCGTATTTCTGCATTATTTCTTCGCTATTAGTTACATAGTAGTATGGGTATACTCCTTTTTGTGCAGTCTTTATTCTAAAAAAGTATTTCGTTAAACGTTCATAGTCTTTCTCTACCCCAAGAGCACATGTGTGTAATTCCACTAAAAACTGATGAATTGATTCAATTGTCGCTAAATACCAACTTGGACTGTTTTTTTGATGACGCCAGAAATAAGACAATCTCGCTTTTAGTATCACACAACGTAGTTCTGTATCAATTGTATAGAAATAGTAAGTTCTTTAACAGCAACATAAGATTTGCATATAATAATCATAAAAACTAAATTTTTTTTCTTATATACCTCTCAATCTTTGGTCTTTATATATTGATTTGGTTTGCTGCCATGTGCTATCGATAAAAATAGCCCTTTTTATAGGAAATACATTCTCGATCCTTTCTGCTGAAGCATCACATTTTCCATTGTTTTCATTTCTTATAAACAAATCCTTGACACTTATGTTCTTCGCATCATCTTTGCCAGGAAAAACCAAAACAGTCTGAAAGATAACATCCATTAAGTCCTTCAATCACTCGAAAACTATTGCTACTTTTCTTCTTACTTCTTCTTTATTTAATATCTCTGGAAAATCTGGATACGTGTAGATTTTTACATCCGCCGGTGCAAGAATCGCGGCATGAACGGCCGTGCTCTTGCTGTCCCTCTCACGAGAATGCTTAATAATGTCGATTTTAATTGGGAGCTGAAAAAAAAAAATACAAGAGTAATTATAAAACGGAAACAACGATAGAACAAATTAACGTCTAATCACACGAAAGTTTAGTTGTATCCATGGCAATCAATACCTTCACTCGTGGAAAATAACAACATGAAATGACAGGATGGTAACAAGTGTAGCAGAAGAATTTCCGTGATTTGTAACAGAAATCGCATTTTTTCCTAGATCTTACTTCATTTAATATCCTGGTATCTTTCATTTTCAAATCACTAAAAGGATACATTTTCAACAGCTCCAACCGCATTTGAATCTCTCTCTCTTCCAGCTCCGACCGTTTGTCGGTAGAATTTTTCACGGTGCCTTCCGCCATATTTTCGATAGTAATCATGGTACGAAGACAAGGGTATGCTCTCATCCGGTGATAAACCACTGCGCAGAAATTCGGAATAGTGGGAATGTCATCAAACATACGTCATCATCGACTGTTTCCGGAACAATTCAAGCAGGTTCGACTGCGGAACATGTAACTCCGTGACACGTTACTACGTAAAAGTCTTCCGGGATTGCTCGGCCGAGGCGAACGTGTGTATGGGTGCATTCAGCTGATTCAGGGCCAATTTCACCAACGTCGGTTAGACTAACCGACGGTTAATTCCAATGGAATTGTCCAATCGCATTTGTCTTTGATCAGAATAAACCAATCACGATTGACACTTTAACCGTCGGTTAGCTTAACCGACGTTGGTGAAATTGGCCCTCAACAGTTGAGTGAGCGTTCGCTGCTATTGGTATATTCTTCTAGATTCATCGTGGATCTAAAAGTTTATTCCAATTTCAAAGGCAATAATCATTAAGCGCTCGCTTAACTGTTGAATCCGCTGAATGCACCCTTTGTCATCATCTTTCGTATTTCTCCCTGTCTCTAGACTGATTTTCTGCTTGATTTTCTTTTTGCAGCGAGTTGAATTTTCTCAGATTTTTGCTGAAAAACGATGACTTCTATATTTACGTTAAATGTCAATTACAAGTCACTCTCTGTAAATTGCATTTGAAGTAACTTTAGTGACAAATTACTTTTGTAATTACAAAGTTATATGTAGAAGTGATTTCAGAACTCATTATTTATGAAAGTAATAAAATTATCTGTAAAAAATGGGCATTTGTAAAAATGTCCATGTTTTTATTTTAAAAATTAAAAAAAGCCAGTACTGAAAATCTGTAGTGCACGTAACGTGTATTATAGATTTTTATTGGCAGTGAATACTAGAACGTAGTCTTATTATTTTTGTAAAATGTGATCGGCTTTAAATGTTTGACTCCTCGTGTTTTAACAGTTCACGCGTTCAAAATGAATTGTGCTGTGAAAGGGAGCAAAAAAAATTGATAAAATTTACTAATAATAAAGTATAATAAAGTATAATAAAGTATAATAAAGTATAATATTTTAATATCTTTGTTGTTTTCTTTTCCTGGAATACATTTTTTTAATTATCATTCCAAAATTCATTAAATTATTTAATTCAAAGTTTACTAAATTTACTTATATATTTTTTTAAATAATAATAATCTATCAAATAAAAATTTATTAATACCTTCTTCAATTAATACCGTTAACAATTTTAAATTAATAATTTAATTTAACAAATTAAAATTTGATATTATTCACTTAATACAAAATTTCATTCAATCTAATTTATTAAATACAATTTAAATCATTTTTTACATTATAATTTTTAATGTAATTAATTATTTGGAAAATTTCATTAAATAAATTGATACAATATTAATTTAATAATCTATTTTATGTATAATGTTAAACATAGTATATACATTTATGTATTTACATGTGTTATAATCAGAATAATTTAATGTAATAATAAAATTAACTTTTATCGCATATTTAATCAATAAAATATTACTTTTATACAATTTTACCTCTCACAGGTACCCAATCAAAGTTTTCAAGCACGCAAAATGTTCCTTAGATTTTTAACTTTTACTCTACTTATTTTCATTAAAATCTAGCTGGTCAATTTTGTAAAATCTGGAATTGAACGACCTAAAATAGTAATTTCTCATAAGAACGTGTGTTAATCACGCGAAAATTGAAATGTTAATAACTTTTTTCATAGTTACTCTAGGTCCGCGAAAATTTTTTTCAGTTATTTTTACGCAAATATCGACAAATATTTTCAATTTGATTAAAATCTGGCTGGTCAATCTATATACGATAATACTACCTTAAGCTTTAAAACTTAGGTAATAAGCAAATCAGTAATAACCAATCACAGTCAAGAATCTAAAGCGAAACATAACCGGTAGCAAATCAAAACTGTTAATTTCCTTACTGTTTACGTTTTATTGCTTAAGTTTTTTTGTGTGCCATAGCCTTTAATGTATTACAAAAAATTTACAATAAAATATTCTTTTTATGCAATGACGCCTATAACAATGGCAAAATAATAACTTTCTATAATGTGTATTGCGAGAAAATTATAATTTCGAATTTACCGCGTAATGATGACGTACTTGATAACAATTCTGATTGGCCGCTTGATCATCACGTGATTTATTTATGCGCATAAGCATACCTTGGCTGCGGTCCAATCACTTGACGCTACGAACGCTTCGAAGTATTCGATTGACCAATCAGAAGATAGAATTTTACAAATTAACCAATCAAAAAATGCTTCGAAGCATTCGTAGCGCTAAGTAGACCGCAGCCCTTATCTTTATATCATAGGTCCACGAAGACGCTATTTGCGCTATTGCTATCGTTCTATCTTTATCGTTCATTACATTTAACATAAAACAAAGATAGAACGGTGGCAATAGCGCAAATAGCGTCTTCGCGAACGCACCCCATGGCTCCATGGGACTTCATAAGTTCACGCATGCGCGGAAAGTCCCCATCGTGGGACTTATCCCATGAACCTTGCAACATTGTCCCTACCGACGTTCACCGTTCTACATCGATAGCTCGCACAGCTGTGCGAGCAATGGATACTTGGGTCAAACTTACGAGATAGAGAGAGCGTAAACTTTTCAATTCCAATATAGGAAGCCTAAAAAATTTCAGAAGTACATTCATGTAAATGTAAATATCGCGGAAGTATCGTCGTGCGACTGGTACGTACTGGAAGCCCAACACACGTTCGTATCTGTTAATTCACGCGTGACATCCCGTTGGCTTTATCGCTCACCAAGTATTAAATTTCACGCCTGTTGCGCGCTTTCACGGCGCTTTCGTCTTTTTCCCTGCAGCGGCGTCCACAAGATGATGAATCCGTCGGCGCGATTCGAAACACGTGTTCGAGGAGGATAAGGATAGAAAAAAAATATAAAAAAAAAAGCGGGTAATAGGCTTTTAAAAAAAGAAGATATAACCTATAATCTTTTTGACGAGGTTAAAGTCCAGTCGGTGCGACGTCTGTATTTATCATATCTTACATAATAAATCACATATTTACATAGTCGAAATGTCGTCGCGCGGCACCCCCGTGAAAATCGCATTTGTGTAAATGGTGAGTGTATAATTTTCGCGAGGGCCGCAACTGGAGGTTACTCTCGCTCCGGGGGCGAGATTTGTTCTGACGATTAATCTGACTTTTACGAGTAACTTGTCAGCTTCACACGCAACTTAGAATGCCATTAGCAGAATTGTTCACCTTATTTTTCTCAGATATATATTTATACCGGAAGAAACATTGGCTGGATTTATGTTGAAAATTCAAGAATAAAAGACATTTATGGATGCCCTGAGATAAATATCTTTTGCTTGAAATTCAAGATTTATGAATATGGAATATTACGATAAAAGCAAAAAAGTCATGAAATTTAGATTATCTTTTTTTCTTACAAAACGACAAATATATTTACAGACTTGCAGTCAATCATATTTATTTTGAATCATGTCGCAATACGAAGATGTTATTCTGGAAGCCAAAGAAAAAGAAGAAAATTTACCAATAGACTTAGGAGGAATGCGACATCGTATTCCATGGAGCGATCGTGTATTGTTAAATAGTGAAATACCTGGTTTACATGAGGTTAAAGAATTATTAGAGGATGACGACGCAAGTTGCCTGGCAGAAGAGGAGGATGGCGTTGGGTGTCCGTTGCCGTCAACACCGGAAGATGATCATCTCCTCGATTGTGAAGTATGTGCATTGTTTTTGTCTTAAATTATATATATATTAAATATATATATATATATTATATTATAATATATATTAAATTATATATATATATATATATGTAATTAATGATCAGTTAAATATCCATTATTTATATTACAGATGACTGAAGTATTAAAGGCGGGAGTACTAAGTGATGAGATCGATCTAGGTGCTCTAGCACATAATGCAGCGGAACAGGCTGAAGAATTTGTTCGAAAGGTAAAAGATACTTGGACATCTAATATCATTATAATGAGAAACTTTTCACTAGATAATGGCAAAAAGCTAACTATAGCAATTAGAATTAATTTACGTTATAATTTGATATTATTGATCAACAAATTTTATAATTTTAAAGCTGGAGATGTTATTTGTAGGTGTGGGAAGCATCATGGAAACAGTGTCACTTTAGGAATCTACCAAGATGGTTGCAAGATAATGATTTCTTACACGCTGGTCACAGGCCGCCATTACCCTCGTTTTATGCTTGTTTCAAAAGCATTTTTCGAATTCATACAGAAACTGGCAATATCTGGACACATTTATTAGGTATGTTGCTTTTTATTAAGTAACACTGAATGTATTAAATGTGCACTTTCTAAAAAAAAAAAAAAATATATATATATATAGCATATTCTTTCAAATATATTCTGTAAATTTTGGTTATTGATTTTGCTCATAAAAATGATTTATTCTTTACAGGCTGTGTTGCCTTTATTGGTATAGCTATATTTTTTCTAACACAACCTCCTATAGAAATTCAATTGGAAGAAAAATTGGTGTTTGGTACCTTCTTTGCTGGTGCTATAATTTGCCTAGGAATGTCATTTGCCTTTCATACAGTTCATTGCCACAGTGAATGTGTGGGAAAACTATTTTCAAAACTAGATTATTGTGGCATAGCTATGCTTATTATGGGTAGTTTTGTACCATGGCTTTATTATGGATTTTATTGCGACTATCAACCTAAACTAATTTATCTATCTGTGGTAGTTGTCCTTGGTATAACTAGTATTGTAGTTTCATTGTGGGAGCGATTTGGAGAACCAAATTATCGTCCACTCAGAGCTGGAGTTTTTATGGGTTTTGGACTTAGCGGGGTAAGCTATTTTTTTTAAAATCATTTAGCTCATTTCAAAAGTTTGTTTTAATTCCGTATCTAATATCTAAAGTCTATATTTATTGTTGCACATTTAGGTAATACCAGCTGTACATTATTCTGTCGCCGAAGGTTGGTTCAAGGCGATTAGCCAAGCATCCCTCGGATGGTTAATATTAATGGGATGTTTGTACATATTAGGCGCGTTATTTTATGCTTTAAGGGTACCTGAACGTTTTTTCCCAGGAAAATTCGACATTTGGGTAAGCATTATTAAAATGCTGATTTATAATGACTTGATCTCAAATTATTTTGACAATATCATATACATTAAATTTTAATATCTTAATTTTACAGTTTCAGAGTCATCAAATCTTCCACGTATTCGTAATCGCGGCTGCTTTTGTTCATTACCATGGCATTACGGAAATGGCAATGCATAGAATGACAATAGGCGACTGCACAAATCCATCGCAGGTGTTGGCTTTCTAAAATCAGCGGGCACATACCTTCATCTTGTTGATAACTTTCACATGTCATTGATCTAATAAAAAGATTAAAAAGATTCCTAAATCTTACGCCAGCATATTTGTGCTGTTGAAAGATGCTGTTGAAACATGTAAAATAGAATAGATATATTTAATTCCAGATTTGTCAGGATATATTTTAAAATATGTTGTTTGTTTAATTGAATTTATTTTATTAGTTTAATTTTAAAGCTAGAAGTTATTTTTTGAAGATATTTATATAATAGCAAGCTTTGATAGTGTTGAAACTATTTAAACTTCCTTAAAGATTAATGCAATTTGTGTACTTATATATTGATATACTTCTTTACAATTAAACAAATTAGAACATTAGTAAAACTTTATACAGGAGATTTCAAGCGTTCTACTGAAATACAAATATTCAAGCTGGACTTATTTGAATTTCTCTGAATACGGAATGTGGAAGTCTACATATCATTTCAAAAGATATAATCTATCAAATTCGGAAATTATAAAAAATTATAAAATTCTATCGGAAATGGAATTTTGACAGAAGTATCCAAGTGTAAATGGCCATGTATTACTTATTCTCAGATTTTGGAAATTATCTAAAAATTATATGAATATATATTTTTCCTTATAATTCTTTCTCTTCATTCATTTGCGTACATAGCTATAGCAAAGTAACAATTTATATAATTACAATTAAATTATTATAGAGAAGATTAAAATCATCGAGCTTTTTTCGGATTATTAAAAATATCCAAGCATTAATTACATCTATTGGGCGCTTTAGTAAAAAAAGATGTCTGTTTTCTTATATAAAATTTATATAAATATACTTGATAGAATATGGGAGATGAAATACAGACAATAGGCAGCGAAAACAAAACATGTATGTGACTAAGATTTAGGAAGCAGCCGCTATATGAATGATTTTGTAGCATAAATATTACAAAATCTATAATATATTTTGAGCAAAACCATTGTTAAAATAAATATGGAAGTTTCTTTAGAGATATACTATCATTTTATATATATATAAAATATGTGATGTACCAATCTAATTTTTTTAAATGCATTTCTTATTTTCCAATTTATATACCGTATTCAAAGTTCTTGATATATATATAATTCTGATAATATCTATATATATCAGATGTATCTAAAACAATTTTATATATAAAAGGACTCTGGAAGGAAAGGAGAAAGAAGCTGTTTAATTTTTGAATTAAACACGTAATTGACTTATATTCCAGGATCTAATTAATTATGTTAAAGTGCCACACATTCAACTGCACATTCCTAATAATTTATATCCTAATCTTTAATTATCTCTTTCCTTTTTTTAAACTATCAAATTTATTCTGTTCATTTATAGTTTTAAGAATTAAGAAAAAATATGAAGCATAAGTTAAACCGAGATTAAAGTTAATCTACATTGGTAAAAATATTCCAATCAGATTTTTTTATTTAATATACCGATTAATATATTTCAAATAAATATATATATATATAAAATTTTATTACATTTATCTTTTTTGAATCTCGTCTCTTTATAGAAAACAAATCAGAAAATCAATAAAAATGATGAAAGTATAATTTTTGGTATTATTCGGTAAATTGATAATTACTGATTAAATTTAAGCTTGATCGAAGTCACCTTGAGTTGGAGAAGATGACCTAAGACATAAAGCGTTTACATTTTGACTATAAAAGTATGAGCAGCCAGGCTGCATAGCAAAATCAAAGAAGAATCAAGTTGCAAGTGTTTCAAAAGATATATATGTTCCAAAATTTACTGCCAGTACTAAAAATTTATAGCTTGCGTTATGTTCACCATAGATTTTCAGCACTGCTAATCGATTTTAGGACACAGCCTGGTTTTTGGTTAATCATAATCATAATAAATGTGCGAAAAATTAACTATCTTTACCAAATATCATTTTATGTCTTTTATACTCTTTATTTTTAATAGGCTTTTCTGCTTTTGACAAATGCTTGCAATTTTTGATATATTAGACCTGTTCTTTTTAACTGAACTTGCACCATTCACCTTTCCTCTTTTTCTCTTCACATTGGAGAGAAAAAAATAGATAAATGGTGCAAGAAATTTAACTGAAAAGAAGAAATTTATAATTAATTATTTAATATAGATATTGTCATTATACATTATTCATTGTCCATTCGTCGCACTTTTTAGTTTTCTAGAAAATTATAAAATTATATATAATAAATAATATGCTTATATGAAAAGTATAATTTATCTATTTTCGTTATTGTTTTATTAATATTATATTAATAATTTTTACATTATATATGCAAATAGAATAATTAAATTTTTTTAGGTTAATTTTTAATGTATTTAAAAATGGTTTTATCCATACGTTGTTTTTTTATTTATGTGTAGCGCTATTACAATTTTTCACATAACAATAGCTACTAGACACATTAATATTTTTAATTAAGGAACGCGTTGATTTTTTTAGACACAGCTTGATCTTTCTAGATCAGAGCGTTACTGCGTGTGTACAGACTATACCTAATTTTTTGTTCTTGATTAGTGATGTCGCCACTTTTTGAACAAGTGTGAAGTTAGCTACTCCATATACCAAACACTTTAAATTACTTTTTTTGAAAACATCAAAAGACACATATTTCAATTTTTATCTAATATTTATTTAAATATTTCTAAAACAAAGATAAGTGTTTGCGTAAATACATATATTGAAGATTTTGGAATGAAGCGGTGCGCGCGCGCGCACGCATAAAGTATAAAGGCAGATAAAATCAAAAGATAGTAATATTTTTAATATTATTATCTGTAATATTAGAAATATATAATAATATTAATTTAATTTATTATCTAACTTTATAATTGTTATCTAATATTATATTATCATTGTTATATTAATGTACAACAAAAATGAAATATCCAGTAAACACCAACTAACAGTAACATTACATCAATGTTATCAAATTCCTACTTAATAATATAAATGTAACAATAATCAACCATATAAATATATAACACATGTAACAGTTACATTATTGAGTAGGCAATTGTAATATCGATATAATGTTACTTTTAATTAGTGTTTAGTGCGTACGAATTAATATTTCCCAGGATTCGGATTTCAGAATATCATCCTCGAGAAACGAGAGCAAGCGAGACCTGTTTGGGCTTCCCTTCTCTTCCACGAAGGGAAACGGGGAACTCACGCCTAAACTCTTTCGCACATCTTGTCAGGCCGGTCGCATCGGGTGGGAACGGGTGGACTAACATAAAAGTGAAGCGATATCGGGACGTAGCGCACTCTACGGCGGACAGAAGAGAGAGAGCGGGCGTTGAATTTTTCTCCGTTGCTTCGCTTTCTCCCCCCTGCCGCGCACCACGTCGCGCGATTCGCAACGTGATTGGCGACCACCCCCGCGAGGACAGCCGCTATCGCTATCGCGGACACGTTCTGTTCACGACACGAGGCAGAGATCGTCAGACGCACGAGGGTGTAACCACAAGAGATTTATCTGGTCCCGCATTTAAAGACTGGTCGTCCTCCGACGCGGGCTTCATTCGACGATCAGAAGTAGAGCTCGAGGGATAGCGGAGAACTCGATTGTCGCTCGACCGTACAGCAGGCAAATCATTAACGGAACGCTATGTGTGTTCGTACGTTGGTCGGTAACGAGAACGAGCCAATTGCGCCGATCACCGGTTCGAGGCAGTGCGAGAAGATGTCCCGCACCAAGGAGAAGTACATGAGACTCTACGAGGAGATGCTGGAGAAGGAGGAACTCCAACGTCAACGGGAGCAAGTGGAGAACGCGCTCTACCTGCCCGATCTGGCCGACGACGTCCTGATCGCCAGCACCAATCACTACAGCCTGATGCTGAAGAAGCTGTCCACGTACTACGAGATCGTGCGCCGCTCCAAAGCGTTTAAGTGAGTATAAAACGACCCTCCCTCCCTCCCTCCCCCTTGCATGGTTTTCAGCACAAAAATCCGAGCTGGA
Organism: Cephalotes varians; assembly: GCA_037157785.1. NCBI lineage: Eukaryota > Metazoa > Arthropoda > Insecta > Hymenoptera > Formicidae > Cephalotes > Cephalotes varians. The sequence continues at coordinate 372,434 of JANQDE010000061.1, read as the reverse complement.
GAAACGAAGAAATGATCTTTTTTTTAAAATATTTTTTTTAAATACGAAGACCGATCTCGTTAGATCTCTTTGACTCTCGTCTCATCTATATATTGTGCTTCACTTTCTTTTACCACAGGTTCTGCGACGGCGAATCTGGGTTTTGCGGAGTTCAGCTAGGCGCACGTGAGATCCGCGCGCGAGGTCCTTGCGCCTGCGAGGATCTCGTGTACACGCAATTCGCGGACGTGACTTCCTGGCAGGTCATTCACACTTGCTAATTTCACAAACGAAAGTCTTGCGTATTCATGTCATTTGCAGATGTTCGGTCTTCGAAGCTACGAGACCCACACATCTGTTGCGCGTTACGAGACTTGCTCTCTGGAAGTTCACGTAGCGAAGTCACCGTTATCATCGTATATAGTCTTTGCACATGATTTGCAACTCGGTGTACGCGGTGTCCTCACGTACGCGACGTTCTTGCAGATTGAAATCGTTTCACGATAGCCGCCTTCGTGTTACTTGTCACTCGAGACGCACGTCGGTATCAATGAATATGTATAACGCGGACAGTATGTATAACGTAACGCAACATGCACAGAAATAGTTTCTGTATATTAATATATTTTCCGGGGCACTCTCTATACTCTTTCCGTGGACGTAACGTTCGTTTAAACGTTTGCTGCCGAAGGTTGCTATCGAGCGAACTCCATGATATTGGCTCTAAAGTTATTTGAGTTATTTGATTTGAACTCACAGCGATGCACTAACACTAAATTTTTAATAAACAATTTTTTTATATAAGAATATATATATATATATATATAATATATACACTTTATATATATATATACACTATATATATATATATATATATACACTTTTTTGAAAAAATTTTTCATATAAGAATGTATATAAATATATATAAACATATATAAACCTATATATTTATATATGAAACATGTCCATATGTTCAAATCCTTCTTTTTTTATAAAATTATTGTTTGGTACAAGAAAAATAATAGTATAATAATGAAAACACAAAAAAATAAATAGCAAATAAAATGACTGACAATTCAAAAACTAAAATAAATACAAAAAGGCGTATAGGAATCAAGTGCGGAAGTTAATGCGCGTGTGTAATATAATTGTTAAAAATTTAATATTTCATAAGTAAAACAGAACACAAAAAATAATTAAAAATTTTTCCAATGCTTCTTTTAAAGTCAAATTAAAAAAATAAGAAAAATTGCATTATAATGATAATTATATATAATTATATAAGAGCAATTTTTTCTTATATCTTCAAACTTGACTTTCTCTAAAAGAAACAATGCAAAAATTTTTCTTTTAAATATTTTTTATATTTTCTAATTACTATTATTATTTTTCTTGTATCAAGCAATAATTTTATTAAAAAAGAAGGATTTAAACATACGGACATGTTTCATATATAAATATATAGGTTTATATATGTTTATATATATTTATATATATTCTTATATGAAAAATTTTTTATCGGGACTGTACACAATTTTGATGATAATGACCATGTTCCGATGTACACTGCCAGTACTAAAAGTTTATAGTATACGTAACGAACTGTAGAGTTTCAATAAGACCAAAAAGAAATCTTGCGCGTATCTCTTGAGGAGCAAAGATTTGCCGCGGTTTGCCGATTCGGAGCGAGGTTGAAGCGTGAAACGCGACTCCAATTGGCAATTAATTCTTTTCACGACTACCTCTACGCAGAAGGTTTTAAAACGGTCTTCTAGACGGTTTTAAAAATCTTAAAAATGAGATAATAGATGTATCCTACGTTCATATATATATTTTCAGAAATCGAAGGGGCAGTCTGAGTCTCTTTCTCTAAAGATGCAAAAAGTAGCTTCTGAAAAAAAACTGGAAGCTATTTTACATATTGCTATTTTACGTATGTCGCTAAGAAAGACGGATGTTTGGTGCATATACTTTGATACGGTGCACGACAAGATCTAATTAATTCTGATATCGCAATTGAGAAGCGCGATAAGCATCTCCCGGCTGCTCTGAGATAAGCCACACGTGTGTATTGTATTTTTTAATTTTATCTAAATAGATCATTGCTAGAACATCGAAAATCACATGTCGTCGACGCAGTACGTGAGATGCGCACACGCATCTCAGAGTGGCTTTAATTGAATTGAATTTCAATTAAGAACGGATGGTACAAGAGACGACTGATGACGCGCAATTTGCTTGGGTTTGAAAATCCTCAGTGTTTTCGCGATAAATCTTTCGTGCACGTGACGCGCTTATCGTCCGTATATTTTTTTCTCATTCGCGCGAATTTTTATCTGGTTTACGTTGTTAACGATATTTGATTTATTTCTGAGTCGAGACAGCAAAGATCGATTAATAATTTGCGCGCAAGAAAAAGCTTTATCAATAATCGAAGCGTGTCCTTTATATCTAAAAAGGCTGTTAGACTTGTCGCGTATCCGCGTCATATCATTGTTGCGTATCAATTTAATGATACGATACTAGGCAACGTAGCAATGATACGATATGGTGCAATGGTATGACAGTGAAAGGATATATATATACGATATAACGCAACTTGTTTTATCGTGTCATCACTATTTCACTAACTACCTTTGTTACTCGCCGAATTTATTGAAACTTAGTATACTTGTAAAATAATCAAAAATAGTAGACACGTATTTTTTGATATCGGTAACGATGCAATTTTAAGAAATTTTAAGAATGAAAACTACCTCTTGTATTTATACGAATAATTAATTCGTCGCACTTAAGCTCACGATATTAGAATTATTTTTGAGTTTTGGAGATGATAAGAGGTTTTCATGTCGCTGAAAATAAATTCAATGTTGAAAAATTATAGAATTCAAAATAGCGGATCCAATATGGCGACCTGATAAATTCAAACAATTTTATTTCGCTCTTACTGAATCCAGGAATAATTGGCGGGGAAGTGACGAGAGTTTGTTCTCATTTTTTTGCATTTTCTGTTTTTTTAATTATTTTTTATATTTTTTAAATAGATTTATTTTTTATTTGCAACTACGTCACTTCTTGTGTCCTCGCTTATATCTATTTTTTCACTTTTTATGTTCTTTCCAGAAAAGATATGCGAAAAAATTTTTTTACACGACAATTTATATCTCAAGCACTTTATGACTGTTGTAATATGATTGCTTTATTGCATAATGCTTTATTGCACAGATAGCTTTACAATTTTTAAAACAATAATCTACAGGATTATATCTCTCAAATCACTCAAGTGGTTTCTCTTGAGGATTATATATATTTTTCTAAATATCCATTTTTGTACCATAAATACTTAAACACATTTCTAAACCGAGGAAAAGATAGTAATTATATAATCTTTATATTGGAAAGTTTTCAGCGACATGAAAACTTCTTATCGTCTCTAAAATGCAAAAATATCGTAAGCTTAAATATACAACGTACTTATAGAGTTAGTTACTCGTGCTTGTAAAGAGATAATCCTTAAAATTGCACCGTCGATATAAAAAAATACGTCTATTATTTTTGACTATTTTACAAATATACTGAAAATACACTTAAATAAATTCGACGATTAATATAAAGGTAGGTTTACTAATCTACTATGTGAAGTTGGCCCCCACAAATGAAAATCTAATAACTATTCGTGATTGTTTGGCGATGATTGTTCCCGAGGATTGTAATCAAAACTATCATTAATATTATGGAAAAAAGACATATGTGTTTGAAGTTGGCTTCTCTCTTTTTATAAAATCCAACGTTTTAGATATACAGAATTATATCAGTTTTGAGGTGCTTGAAAACATCTTCTATTGTGCAATGTGTTATGTCTAAGCACGCGAATCTTGGACAATTTAATTGAGTGGTTTTAATACTTCTCATTTAAAAATTTTATATATTTATATATATATATATATATATATATATATATATATATAGAGAGAGAGAGAGAGAGAGAGAGAGAGAGAGAGAGTCTCGGCATTCCAGTATTAGATTTCTATCTCGAAACAACTTCAAAAGTCTGTTTTAACGAATGTCACTAGAAGTATGGAACAATTGTATAATTATAAGGTGACAATCCCAATTATGGATTAAGTTTGCAAAATTAAGTATTTTACAGACATATATTCATTAATAAAGTTACGGAAAATTCTTTTTGCATTTTTTAATTTTTTTTTGTAATGATTGTAAAATGAAATATGAAATCAATCATTGTCAATATTTAAGAAAAAGAAATAGAACATAATCTAATCTTTAATAATTAAAAAAAATTTTTTTATGATATTCTTAGATTGTATTTAATACACTATCATATTACAAGCTAAATAATGTGAATTTTAATATTATTGATATAAAAATAAATTTCATAAAAATTAAAAAATTTTATATTATATTTAAAGAAAACAGGGATACGAAATAATCTGCCTATAATTGGGACATAATATACATAAATATTTTTCTACAATTCGCAATCGATTTATTAAATATGTATATAATCATTTTTCTTTGATATTATAATAATATTTTCTGCTTATGTTGACAGTAACCTTTTTAAATGTTTAATCATTAAATTTACAGAATTTACAAATTAATGAAATCACTTTAATCTCAAATGACCCATAATTGGAACCATTATCTTAAGTATTTATTTTATGATCGTTTGATAGTGTTTATAATAATTCAATTATTAATTATTGAAAATTAACGAAACAAATTACGAAGCATTATAAATTGGTCGTTAAATGAATATTAATATTATTATAATTAAATACATGATCGGCGTGTGCGTGTAAAGATATTTGTATAAGATGCGTAGTTAATTACACATACACATACACATACATGCGCGCGCGTGCACATCTTATTTTTTCCTTGATATTTAAGAACGGTTTTTTATTATTTACTTTTGAATTTCTATTGCTTTTTTCTAAGAATTTTCAAATTTTCTGAATTATAATGAGAAACTTTTGACAAAAAGAAGAAAGAGAAAAATCAGTGAATAATCATATAACATAGAAGTTTTTCAACAAATTTAATCGAATTATATTTATATATCTTTTGAATCATTCAATACTTGATCAAAATTATTTAATCAAATATTTCTTCTATATCTAAACTACACTTTTTCAAATTTTAAACTAATTCCTATTATTTTCTACTATTATCCATTTTAGCTATTTGAATTAACATGGTCACACGTTTTTCATAAAGGCACGAATAAATTCGTTGTAAAAAATACTTGTAACTTTTTTACTTTAATGATTTTTTGTAAGTTCCTAAACATATGTGAGAATAATCTCTAAAATTTTTGATAAATTCCTAATATTTAAAAAATAGATACTAACTAAACAGCCTTAAATTTTTAATTACCAAATGTTTGAGACATTACGAAACATCAGTAATTGTCCATCAAACAAATGCTTATAATTGTAAAAAATTATATGTATAATTTGGAAAATCGAAGGAGAACTTCAAACGCAAATGTCATTTTTTTCAAATTATTAATTAATTTTGACTATAAATAATACGGCGAATTCCTTATCCGGCGCAAAAATTTTTCAAATACACATTTTCAAAATATTAAATAATATAATCGAGTTTTTTCACTACTTATGTTGACTCTTACTTTGATTTGATTTTTGTTGAAAACTTCGATTTCATAACAAGCTTTTTGCTCTTCGTGATAAAATTGAGTAAAGAAACTTTGTGAAGAAACAAAAAAAAAAAAAGAAACGAATCTGGCGATACGCATATCCGTCCAAACATGTCGCTCGATTCGCGTATCTTTTCTTTGATATGACAAAAGACCAACAAATAGCCGATCAAGTCTGTTGCGTATCATTGTATCATATTTTGATATACAAAACACTTTTCATCTTTACGTATCGTTATATCAAATTTTGATACGCAAAATTGATATGACACGCAATAAGTCTGCAATTAAGGCTTAACGAGACATTGGATTTTAAAAAGAGAAATCAAATTAGCCTTGACATGTTACAAAACTATTATAGTTGTTTTAATTTTAATTTTTTGTTTTTATTATTATAACAGTTTTAATTCTTGTATTTTATATTATTTTTATGTAATAAGATGCATTTTTATGTATCTTATTGCATAAAAGTAAAAGTCTGCTGTTAAAGATAATTCTATTTTCATGTATTATCTATCTTCACAAAAGATAATGTTACACAAATAATGTTACAAATAGCGTACTATTTTCGTTCAAGAGTTTTTTTTTACTAATGTCTCGTGATTAAATGATTTTCCTCAAGACATTTTCGCGTTTCTCTCTTTTCTAGATATTTTTAGAACCATCCGAGTTTTTAACGCACGAGCTTTAAAAAATGGGAAAAAAAATTTGTCTCTGCAAATTCATTCAATTCGAAAGAAAGATAGACCCATTGATAACGTAATACTCCAATAATTTCGTATAATGTCGCATATTTCGCGTATTTTTTACTGAAAAAGAAGGGAACCGTCAGATTCCGAGTCCTGTCTTTTATCGATTTTGACAGGCTTCAGATATGTAGAACATCAAAAAATATTAGATTCATTTTTTTATCAACGTATCTCAAAATTTAGGAGAGGGTTAAAACACCCTCTAGAAAATAACAGATTTATTTTCAGCGAATATCTTCGAAACTACGCGCCAAACTGCGCACCGAACAAATTTTCGATTTTGAAACATAGTCATAAGCTAAACAAGAATAATATCACAACATATATTCATAATTAATTTAACCCTTTTGGGACCACAGGGACACATATGTCCTAATGAATTTACAAAAGTGGTTCCGAAAGGGTTAATGTGTTGTCAAAGGCAATAATGTGTCTAATAATAATTGTATTTTCAGAGGCCGATCTATATTTGTTATTTAAAAAAAGCACGCGCGTCTTGACATGCGTTCTATTAAAAACATTGATGCAATAAATATCATCACATGCCTCAGTGCTCGAAATGGTTAAGACACCTGTCCGGAAAGTCGGAAAATCCCAGGTGCAATCCTTGGCTCTGAGGTGTTATTTTTCACAAATTCTACTTACAGTATTTGGGAAAGAGATTAACAGATGCTTGTTAGCATCATTACTATTAAATTAATTATCAATTCAATATCGTGATATTATTATTCTTGTTTAGTTATGACTGTGTTCAAGACCGAAAATTTATTTAGCGCGTGGTGAAAATATTTATAAAATCACATAAGACACATTAGCAGAAGATCTAACTTTGGTCTATATTTTATTATTGTTATTTTTTATTTTAATTTGATATTTAAAAAATTACATTATGAACAATATAAAATATCATAAAACTTTTGTATAAAACATTTTTTCATATACCTCATAGTTTCGAAGATATTCGCCAAAAATGAAAAAAATCTGTTATTTTTAAGAGGATTTTATCTTTGAAACGTTGATAAAAAAGTATGAGTCTAATATTTTTTTATGCTTCACAACATATCTAAATCCCATTAAAATCGGTGAGGGATAATTCCGACGTTCTCTTGTGAATTCCGTATGCAGCTAACAATGAGAAGGATTGCGTGACTGAGTAAATTCCTCTGTTGATCGTCATAATTATTCCGGACGTTAACACTAGGCGGTCATAATTAGTCATTAAATAATGATTACGTCTGTGGCGTGTCTCGTGCAAGAGAGAGAGGAGAGAGAGAGCACAGGCCGATGACTGCGTTTGCCACGTCAATCGTATAGTACGTTCTCTACGGAAAATAGAGACGAACGGAACAATGCAGCCTTGTGCCAGAGGATGCACTGGCGAACGGTGCACGCAACGAACTTTTTTCATTCTATCTTTCATTCTACTGAAGCCTCTTCTGCGCAGACTGGTCAATCTTCTTTTTCGCGTTCCGCATTCTCTTAGGATATTTATATTTCATCGTTTTTTTTCATATCCCGCATTTATAAAGTATAGATTTATAAATAGCGTCTCCAATAAATTTTTTTGTAAAAATGAATCCAGTCTGGACCGACGATATTCCAAATCCAGATGATAAACTCGATGGAATAAACGGAATAGACAATTATATTTTATTACAAATATATATATATATATATATATAAGGATATATAATTGGTAAAACAGATTCTGAAAGCTGAAACTTTGCT
>JANQDE010000061.1:230517-363755 GCA_037157785.1 Cephalotes varians | reverse complement strand
TTCATTCATTTTTGACGAAAATATTGTATATACAATTTTAAGCTAAAAAAACGCTACGAACTTTTGTTTCATTTTGAAATAAAATATAATTACGGAACAGCGTGGTCCATCGAAGATATTCATTATTGGTCCAAATTAAATTTAAAAAAAAGAACATCTCGCTATTTAAAGGTATAGTTCTGTTCTTTATAAATATACGGGATATAAAAAGAACCTGTGGTATATTAACATCCTAAAAGAAACACAATGAAAAAGAAGATTGATGAATCTGCATAAAAGAGGTCTCGACACAGATAGAATAAAAATAGCTTGTTGCATGTACCGTTCGCCCGCGCGTCCTTTGCAAGGCTGCATTATTCTATACGTTCGTCTCTTTTTCGACAAAGAATTTAATCTGCTACTAGATTATGCATTTGGATAGCTGTTGCACAAAATAGAAATCGTATAACTGTGTTCTTTCAAATTAGATATATATTGGGTTGGAACAAAAGTTCATACGTTTTTTTAGCTTAAAATTGTATATACCATATTTTCGTCAAGAAAGAATGAAATTTAAATTAAAAAAAAAGGATTTTAAAGCTTGAAATCTCTACTTTCAAAAGCTTATCATATTTTTTGAGTTTATGTGAGTTTGGTAATTTTTACAGGAAATTATGAGATATTAATATAAAAAGATGGAAAATTTTCTTCTTACTACGTATGATTCGATGTAAAAATACAGTTACATGATTTCTGCTGTGCAGCTATCCAACCGCAATAATTTAATCAGATTCTCTCGCTGAGTGTTTCATTATGTTAATCGTTATATATCTTGCGCATTATCGCAAATTATCATCTTTTCCATCAATATACATAAATGCGTGCACTTTTCACGCGCCAGGCGTCGGATAATTCTTGTTTGCATAAGCATAATGGAAGGTAATGGACTTCCTCTCACGCGCTGGAATTGCATACGCGCGCATTCTCGGGCAACACGACTCCAATAAAAAGGATATAATTACAGACTCCGGGCGCCCCGGGCGTGGACCGCAGAAACTCGTTCGTAACACAAAGGCGTGGGGAGATATCTTGTCGGGGACGTTTTTATTAAACGGCTCGGCCCGCTGATCGATTATCCCAGCGTCTCTCGAAAATGCATCCTCAAAATTGTTTAATCATCCCTGATAATTACTTTCGCGAAATGATTACGCTGATATTCTTTAATGGTTGTACACCAATTGGCCAATCAGAAAGAGATTGTCTCATATTTATATTTCGCGATGCATGATAAATTTTGTATTATGTAGATTAGAAGATTAGCGCTGGCGGATATCGCTTATGTATGAATCACTGTTTAAAACAAAATCGTGTCAGAAATAGCTCCCTGCATTTCTCGTTTCTACATAGGTGCGCAATTAGCGACTTGATATTATCAGTATTAGTAATAATCGATCGGTCGATAATCAGTGACACAAGAACGCAAATATCAAGGATTTCTTTTTATAGAAATTTCGTTTTAAGCCACGTACAAAACTAGTTTAAGAGGATTTCTGTCAGGAAACTTGCCCGACGGGCGTTTCACTTGCCAGGTCGCACTCATTGGCTGGCAATTCGCCAAGTTGAACATCTTCAAAGCATCCGCAAATGAAACTTGGCTGAACGATTTTGTTCGTTTTGCGATGTTCCGTTATGCCGCGCGGAGCCGGTATTTCCATTAGGGACACGCCATAGGAGACTTACCATTTTTAAACCACAAACTGTTCATTTATTGGCAATCATATTTGTTTGTAGAAAGTTATAAATGAATTATTAATAATATTAATTGTTGATAAGCAATTGTTAATTATTAATAATTATTATTTTTAATAATAACTCATTTATTTATCTATATGACCCGACTTAAGTATCCTGAGCAGTAAATTTTTAATGGGTAACTTTACGTTTTTCTTTTTTCTCGTATACAGTAAAAAACATGTTGTATTTGTGTCAAAAACGGTCTTTGTTAAAATTTTTGTGTTGAATTTTTAATATATTCGAGTGTTAATTTAATATAATGTGATTGTTATTTGAATATTTTGTGTTAAATTGATATTTAACATTTCTAGTGTTAAAATAATATGAACAAGTGAACAAATAACATAAAAACAATATAGTTTGAAAATTCTAAGGTAAACGAATAAAAGATTAATGTAACATGTTAATTACGTTTAACATGTTATAAATTATTAATTTTACTGAAGAGGTATGCTTCCACAAATTGTTTTCTAATTGTGTCAAAGTGTTATATTTTTTGTACTAACTTTTACATAATGTTTTTTACTTTTTAACATACTCATCTTGTGTCAAATTAACACAAAAATTTACGTGGATCGTTTGGAACACGTGAAGTGCGTTAAATTTAACACAAATTTTCCGATAGTATATTGGATACCTTTTCAATTTCTTACATTAAAATTAATTTAACATCTATATATCTATACAGAGGAGTCGTGCAGTTGACAACTACGACAAGTTATAATCAAGTTATACCTTGAGATTTACGCGACGGTGTTTAACGGCCATAAAACGGAAAAACCAGCGTGCAATAAATTCGCGCGTAACGTTTTGCGTCATTAATAAAATCGGAAAAGACTGATTTCGCTGGATCGTATGCGGTCGCGATCTAAGCGGCGAGTCGTGCGTGCGTTCTCGCACGTTTCCCTCTGCCACTTGATGATGCCAGGCTGGGCTTAGTGCACCTACACGCGAATAGTCGCACACGCATAGGTGCGTCCGGCACGTCGAATTACGGCCGTGTATCCGGACCTGATCTCCGATCCCTCTCCCTTTCATCGATCCTCGTCGTGCGAGAACGGAAAGTATTTTAAAGAGACAAAAGAGCTTCCTCTTTCCTCTCCATCGACGAAGGCAAAAATAGGAAAAGTCAGAAAATGGAAAAAATATGAAGAATAAAAGAAAGCTAATAAATAAGGAAAAATAAAAAAATATATCGCGAATATGTATAAATATATATATTACCGCTGAGTTTGGATCGCTCTATAATTTTTAGATAAAAACACAATTTTTTTACAAGTGTAACTATTTTATTAAAAATATCAATTTTTATTTTTTAACACCAACAATTTTATTTTGCAATAAAATTTATGAAACAATATTATAAGGAAAAACAGTGAATTCGCTTAACGTGAGAAAGAGAGACAAAGAATAAGATATGACGTGCGTTGCTTTATTTGTTACAACGACATAATTTTTGCTTGAAAAAAAATGGAAACATAAAAAATAAGAAAATACTTTGTAGGAACATATTTTTATTTCTTTACAATTTTTATTCTTCTACAATTGTTGAACTAAAATTGCATTTCAATGTTATTTAATATTACAAAATTTTAATGATTCAAAACATTGAAATTTATTTTCTGAAAAACTTTGACTTTGTAACATTTCTGTGTCGTTATTCTAAATAAGTGATATGGCTAACATTATCTGGGATTTTTATTGACTGTACCGCTAGAAGAGAAAGTGTAAAAAAAACATAACTACAACTTCGTGGAAAAGATACACTAAATACACACTATTGCGAAGTCTTGCGCAACCTGCAACTAAATCTTATTAATCGTATCATCGAGACATCTGCTTCGAAACGTAAACGTTTCGTGTATTACCGAATGTAAACGGTGCAGCATAAGAAACGAAAAGATATTTGTTTTCAAGGCAGACGTGACGCAAAATGCTCGGTGGGCAAAAAAAAAATTTTCGCCTCCGTTCGTGTCGAAATTTCGATTTGGCAATCTCTCGAGTAGGAAGCTCGGCGCGAGAGATTCGCGAAACGAGCGCGAATCGTCCACGCTGACGGCTTCCGACTGACCTTTATCGTCCAACGGCGATGATAAATCGACACTTCAAGGGGATTGGATCACGCGCGCCGCATTGTCACAGATGTTTCTTATCGGGTCAATTGAGAACGCTGCTCTTGTCGCCGGGATAAGTTTCTCGCTTGGTGGCTGCACTTCTCGCGATTTTAATCTCAAGCGTGAAATTAGTCCAAGGAATGGAAACGCGCTCTTATCTGGTTAATGAAAGACAAGTAATTTTTCTCGCCGCGAAGAAATCTCTCGCGTTTTTTTCTGCCTCTTGCAATATTGACGCTATTGCGCAAATCGCACATCGGCGAAGATTATACGAACTTATTTATATAACACGTGGCGTTATATATCGAGCAGTCTACGAGCTTGCAAGAAATTTGAAATTTCGCAAGCTGTTCGTCGTCGGTTGTCGAATGGAAAAAAAAGAAGATCACGCTATTGAGGACATGGATATGCAATTATTTGTTTGTTGTATTTGACGGACAAACAGAGGCGATTAATATCGCGAACGATAATTTCGTGCCTTGTCACGCTAAATCACGCTCGTACGTTGATCAAGTCACGCATTAATTCTTGCAGCGAGACAAGCGGTTACTTCACATACAAAATGAAATTATTTTAACTATTTCGTTTCTTATAAAATATAAGTTCAAATACAACACGTATAAAATATAATATCCCTGATGGAAAAAAATATTTCATAATATTCTTAAGAATTTCTCATATTTTAAATTTATGAAGATTTCTGAAAAACTATCGTAAACTTCTTCAGATTTTCTAAGTTTTCTTCGGAAATTATGGAACGGAAAATCTTAGAAATCTTGGAACGTTTCAGAATTTATGTAGAGATTACTTAGAAAAGATTTCTAAGATTTCTCAACATTTCTGAAAAATGTTCCAATGTAAACTTTTTAAAAAGTTATACAGAAATTCTGAAAATTTGTATGAAAAATTTTAGGAAAAATTTTCCAGAATTTCTCATATTTTAAATTTATGAAGATTTCTGAAAAACTATCGTAAACTTCTTCAGATTTTCTAAGTTTTCTTCGGAAATGGAATGGAAAATCTTAGAAATCTTGGAACGTTTCAGAATTTATGTAGAGATTCTTAGAAAAGATTTCTAAGATTTCTCAACATTTCTGAAAAATGTAAACTTTTTAAAAAGTTATACAGAAATTCTGAAAATTCGTATGAAAAATTTTCCAGGCGATAACGTATCTCGCTTTTTACAAAATGAAAAAGATTTATCAGAAACGCCTTTGCGTTCTCGAAAAACAGGACGTTACCTGGGGATGCCCGATCAATTTATTATTTCTCACAAACCATGCAAGACATTTCGGAGAATTTCGAGAAAGGGTCACGCACGCGCGTGCATACATGCATACGTACGTAGGAAATTATTCCTTTTTCGTCATTTTAATGCGCCATAGGCAGCGTGTATTTCATCTCAGCCTGAAATTTAATAACGAGTTCTCCCAGCTTCTCAAGCCTTTTTAACATTCACGTCATATAAATCGCGAAATGTAAATGACAATAATTATGTATTCCTGATATCTCGCTCGTGTAAAGTTCTTAACATAATACTTCTTTTTTCATACCTTGTGTCAAATCGATAATAGATAATGATTCTAATGAAAGATAATGTACCTAATAAATATGCCATATTTTATATGTGAGATTCTTCAGTTTGATTTGAGATGCAGTAATATATTTTACATGTGTCAATCACGAATGCTTATATTGATAATAAAGGAGTGGAGCGTTCCCAGGCGCCTTCAATCTCGTCGGATTTATTTGACCTTGACGTCACGTCATGTCACACGCATAGATCAGCGTTAAGTGAGACGCGGATTACGCGTTTGCTTGCTAACGGATTTGCACGTGACGGAAATTAAACCGGTCGTTGATATCGGCGGCGGTATCACGAGTGCAAGTATGAATCTATCGTTTTTAAAGTAGTTTTTAAAGTAGTCTGCGAATTATCTAATTGCCAAGATACGACAGTTTCCTTGCATGTGATAACGCGCATGATATCTCGTATAAAAAATTGTATCGGCAAATTTTCCAATAACCACCAACGACGATAAGAATGCACAAGAAGAGAGATGAGATCTAACGTCGATCGATGTCTAAATTGACAAAAGAAATTAATAAATTCCTCGAGAGCAATTCGCGGTTTTCTTCAATTGGCAATCCCATAAAATTTTCCCATAATATTTTCACAATCAAGATTCATTAATTCTGTAATTGTCGTTTTGCAGGATCCTCTTTTACACGATGCAGCCCGCACACGTAATCACGATCGCCGCAGTCTTATTCGTTACATCGGTTCTCTTTCCGATCAAACAAAAGGTACAAGTCTCCGGTTATCCTTACTCAAGAATGATGTCCTTCATTTATCTCGCATCCTTCGTCATACACTTTGGCGCTCAAATTTGGATGACTTTCGTATCAGGTGTGTGTAATTAAGAAATACTGGATATATATTTTTAATGAAACAGAATATAAGAGTGAAGTAATCTCTTGATTTATCTCTCTGATTCATTTAAATTGATTTTGTAATGCATGATTTATTTGCAGGTTTGTCTTTATACTTCGCACTGCCACGGCATGCATTTGGCGAGGTGCAGCGCGTCCTATTTCCGAGATACTTCACAATTAATGCATGTTTAAGTCTCATTACACTCCTCATATTTGTCAAACATCATCCGATGCATACATGGGATTCCGAAATTGCTGTTCAGGTACGTAGATGCCCTAAAATATTTAACGTATAAAAGATTAAGATATATATTTATATATAAAATAATTTAACTTTCTCTTAAAAACTCAATTTTTATTTAATCTGAAATTTAATAAGAATTCTCAAAGAAATAAAAATGAAACTTGCTATGTGCAGGTTGGTGCAATGTCCGGAGCCTTTTTCTTGGAACTGCTGATACGTCTCTATCTGACACCTCCACTTCTTCAGCTGATCGTACAAAAAAATAACTTCGAACGCGCCGCCGGCATCGGCAACGAGATAGGCCGTCACAATCCTGGACCGCTCAAAAACTGTACACATTACTTGAAGATCCACCAAGCATTCCGCCGAGTGCATGTGTGCATAGCCATGGGAAACATGCTCACTATGGCGTGTACGGTACTTCATCTTTATTATATAGCGAGCAAATTATGCGCTTTGTAAGAACAATTAGTTTCCGATCATAAATTTTGTATGTTCGTGAGCTCAAAGAAGTCCTCGAAAAGAATGTAGAATCTAGAAAATAATTTTGAGAAAAGTGTTAATAGTAGTACGTTAGTATATGTTTCGTACTATAATAACAAAAGTCTGCACCAGTCTGGAATATTTAGACCTAGTGATTACGACTGTTTATATTGATAATGAAAGAGCATTCCCGGCGCTTTATCTCGGCGGATTATTTAACTTTGACGTCATGTCACGGCATACATGCCATAAATCAGCGCTAGATGAGGCAAGACGGTGGATTGTGGTGCAAGATGTGATTTTTCCTGCCATTAAAATTACTTGCAAAAGACTGTATAACGAGTCTTTCAGTGCAGCTGCCTTGAATTTTAAAGCTCGAAGATATCGAGATATATTAGCATCTTACATTAATAATCTGAACTTACTCTGTTGAAACAGAGCAAGTATTCAGATCATAATAGATATTACTTACTTGATGTAAGTCATGCTGTGACTTATCCTCAGAGCACTAGCCAGTTCAGAAGAGATTCAAGCCGAGGCGAAGGTAAAAGATCAGTTTTAACACTTCTCACAAATATGATTTGCTTATAATTCGTTGATAGTGCTGTATAAATCATTGCTGAAAGTAGTGCGAAGCGCGTGCATGTAATTTGTGAGAATGTTTACAGACTGAGTGGATATAATTTATTCATTGGCGCGAAGCGATCGACGCTTCCATGTAAATAATATATATCTCTCGCATTAAAATATCGATTCATCTATATGTGACTCATATAACATATTTTTATACATGCATTTTATTTATAAGCTTTAAGGCATGGATTCTTGCCACAAAGCGTATTTCTTTTATTTTATATATATATTAGGATAATTAAATTCTTGCCCTAAAAATGTATTAACAATCATAGATCAAAGTATCTTGTCTACGATGGAAAATCGTAGCTTAATAATACTTAGAAATTTTCCAAGATATCTTATTTTCTAATAATTTCGATTTTAAGATCGTTATTATATTAGATGCAATAAATGTATATTTACTCTGTATCAGAGCTAATTATATTTATTGAGATTGCACTAAAAAAGATCGTATAGATATAATACAGCAGTCAATATAGATCAAAATGAAGGAATGAATCATTATATGTTATCATTTTATATTAATTGCGTGAATTACAGATTCATGCCCATACGGAGCTCATTACTGTAAATAATTGCATTCTGTTCACTTAACATTTGTAAATTATACGATATTTCATAACAATATATGAGTATATAATCTTTTTTTGTAATTTTAGTCTTATTAATTTGATATACCTTCCCATAAATACCAACTCTTATAATACTTGCATAATACCTTAAATTGTCAATGAATATTGTGTGATATAAATTAAATTGCGAGTTTAATATTCCTATCAATGACAATATAATCGTCGAGTACATAATGTATTCGCGTACAATGTCATTGTAAAATATATATCTTCATATATCAAAAATTTACATCTATATAAAAATCTGTACATTACGTACTAAAATTGCAATCATACGATCACATTCTATGAACTAATTAATGCTATAATCTAATAACCCAATTCGTGGCGCTCCACTAAATCTGATTGCTGCAATAATAGTCGAAAAATTGTTTCCTCGCCTACATCTAATGTAATTTAAGAATGACATTTAAAAACGATTGATAGCTAATTAATTACATATTAATGTAACTTAAGTATCCATAATCTTGAGAAATAATCTTAATACTGGGCATTTCCCAGCAAGAGACACAGTGAATCTCTTCATCCTTGTTTAACATTGACAAACAACAAGGATGAAATAATTCACTGTGTCATTTATCTTTTACTCACTATTCAGTTTATAATATTTCTATAAACATATGTACAATTGTGAGATGTATGAAATGAAATGTTTTATAGTTATTACTTCCAGAACAAGAGATACATATCTCTCTTATATTAATTATAAAAAAAAACTTACTCCAGTAGCATCTATTTGAACATCTTAAGACAGAAATAAATACGTTTCGATAAAAAAGACATTTATACTCGAAGAATCTCGGCCGCTTTGTTATAACAAATGGCTATCCAATCGGGCTGCGTGGCGCCCCACTGAATCTGATTGACCTCGCCTTCCGCGGCAGTATAAGCGAGTATAGGATCCTCTATCGCTCTTGGCATTTGCTGTATATCCCAGATTAAAGCCTGATGATCATCACCAGCTGTGCAAATATGACAGGAAGAATGCGGGGCCCAGGCTATCCCATTGACACTGGCCCTGTATTCAAAGAAAGGGAAGAGATTAATCAAAGAAATCCCTTAAAGGAACTATATAACAAAATATTCCCATGCATTGCAATATCGAGTTGTATATATAAATAATAATATTAATTTTATATTGACCTGTGATTGTTCAGTCTCGCGACTGGCGTGCACGGTACGCGAACGTCCAGAATGATGACTTCGCACGCGTCCATCGCCACAGTAGCGAGATAATTAGGATCTTGCTTGTTCCATGCTAATCGTAATAACGGAGTGTGCTGCGGATCTTCATAGATAATCGTGGAGTGCTCCAAGTGTCGCAGATCGAACATCCTCACGGATCCGTCAGCGCCGACGGAGGCGAACATGTCGCGACCACCTCCAGCACGACTGAATGCGATATCGTATACTTCCTTGTCGTGTGCAATCAGTTGCGTCTTCACGTGACCGCTGACCATGTTTACTCTACCCAAAACCTGTCCCGTCTCCAGTCCCCAAATGGTACAGGTGGTGTCTATGCTGGAAGTCCCAATCAAATTCGGATCCACCTCATTCCAGTCAAAAGATGTAAGCGGCGCGCAAAAATCCGAGTTTTTATTGTTGTTCAGGACACACTCCAAACGAGTCTCAGGTTCCGCAGCACGCCACACTCTCAGATAATCGCCAGACGTGGCAAGAAGATCAGGAAATTGACCTGGCAATTATTTATTTGACTATTGATACAAATTCCAAAATGATTGAAGATGTAAACAAATAAGTACCTTTGCTGTCAGGTATCCACATGATTTTGGTGGTTGGATAAGGATGATCGAATGTACTTTTGGCACTGAATTCAGATGTTTCTTCGTCCAATGAGACAATTTGTACCTTGTTGTTGTACTCCTCTACGAAGCTTCCCAGTGCTAGACGAAATCTCTTGTCCGGCCTCACAGACCAGTTCATGCTGTACAATGGCCATGGCGCCTCGTACTTGTAGATTTCTTTTCGTTTCGGTGGTATGGTATGCATAGCCATGATTATGCCCTGATATTCCTGCTTCTATTGCACCAAAAATTTAACATTAATTTCAGAAACATTTCAATAAAAAATTGTATTCTTTTTCATGAGAAGTAAAATATAAAATTTACTAATTTAGATAAATTAAAGTATTAATGTAAGCGATAAGAAAATTTGTCTAACCTGATAATTGTGTATTATAGGAGAATGATCACCAAAAATAATCTGACCGCTAAGAACTTAAATCTTTGCGACCATATCGCTGAGAAAAATAAAATCGTCTAGATTAAGACATAAGGATCCACGCATATACCGCGTCTACGATAAAAACCGCGGAAGATCGAACGAAGAAAGTTGTTCAGGAAGCGCGCTAATACTCCGAATATAAAGTGACGCTTTTTCGGATATCACAGCCGAATGCGACTGTGAAATCTTCTGAATTCTTTCAGGATGTCTCGAATTAGAGATACCTTTCTCTATTTATAAAAATGCACTAAATCCTATAAATAATATAATATTTTTTACTGTAAACACTGCGAACTACGACACTGCGCATTCCATAGAATGCATCTCATAGATCGATTATCCACTGAATAAGATTGAGATACCTCTTTTTCGGAGTTTTAGAACGCCTAGAGACAAACAGTTGCAGGGGCGATGGGATCATCGGCTGCGTTCAGCAGAGAAAGCTGCTTAATGAGCGCTTCGCACTGATTGGATTATATTTTTAGATCTAGAAGAAGTCCTATCTCAATTTAGATCTAAAAGTATAATCCAATCAGCACAAAGCGCTTACTAAGCTGCTTTTTCTGCTGAACGCAGCCAATGACATCATCGACATGGAGACCTGACCGCTGATTGAGGTGGTGGGGGAACACGCGTGGAGTGAGAGGCAGATAATAGTACGAACTTCCGTCTCTGTCTACCAAAGTCTGATTGGTTATTGTTGCTCTACAGAGTAATAATAACCAATCAGGCTTTGGTAGACAGAGAAGGAAGTTCGTACTATTATCGCCTCTCACTCCACACGTGTTCTACCCCCACCACTGCCATCAGCAGTCCATTCTACATACCGATGATCTTATGCCCGTATCACACTAGCGATTGACGATTGCGTCTACGTTTGCGTCTTTTAGGGCCACTTTTACCCACTGAAATATAATAATACTGGAACGAGCGCGACCCTATGAATAAGTGTGATCCGAGAGAGAGCGTCCAAGGTGGTATCTTTAGCCTTCTCTAAGCTATACTACGCATGTGTGGTAAACGATAGTGGGGATCGTACAGTCTCGTTTTATAAAAGATGGTTACGTGTATCCAATAAACGTTACAAAGAAACTTTTGGCCAGATTGTACTAAAAAGAGACAAAGATACCACTTAAGGGCCAATTTCACCAACGTCGGTTAAGCTAACCGACGGTTAAAGTGTCAACCGTGATTGGTTCATTCTGGTCAAAGACAAATGCGATTGGATAATTCCATTGGAATTAACCGACGTTGGTAAAAGTGGCCTTTAACCAATCAGAAAGGAGCTGATAGCTATACGCTTCTTTCTGATTGGTCAAGAGTCGCAAACGCAAACGCAATCGCCAATCTCTAGTGTGATACGGGCATTACTACTGCGTCGCTATCTATATATCTAGTTATCTATATCACGCTTTCCAATCAAAAACTCAAAGTTTAGGATTATTATTTCGAACGCAAATAACTCCAAGTATTTCAATTCCAAAATTCTGAATTGTATTATTTCTTTTTTTTTATTTACATTAAAAACTACAATGATATTATGATTATGTTATAATTTGTAAGAGACAATTATTATAGAGAGATCAATTCTTATTATTTTAACCAAGATATAATATATAAATAATATACATATAAATTATACTATATAATAATATACATATAAATAATACAATAATAATATAAATATAAATTATGATTATATAAATTATATTATATATACATATAAATATATATATATATATATTAATTATTGACATATTAATTTAATTGTTGGCGTAACTTTTAAAAGAACTTTACAGAGAAAATTCAAAATGTCGCGGCAAAACGATTAATTTTCTCGTGCGTTTCGGAACACACATATTCGCAACGCCATCTATTAATAATTCGAACATTTATATTTTGTTTTTGTTAATGATTTCCTCATGCAGTTTGCCCTCTCTATAATTTTCTTTGACACGCTTTTAACAGCTCGTAATTTGTTTAAAAAGAGTTAGCAGGGTGTAAATTTTAATATATTATGGCTGGAGAAGTGATTGTTGATGCGTTGCCATATATTGACCAAGGATACGATGAACCGGGCGTGCGAGAAGCGGTAAGAATTACATTCATTTTTTTTGTAATCTAACAAAGTAGTAATCTGTGTGATAGGTTATACTCTGAAAGTGTTATGTTAAGAAATTTTTCTCGTGTATTTCTTTTCTTTCGCGAAATATTTGAGAATGTTGTTTTCTTTAGGCGTTGGCGATGGTAGAAGAGGAGACACGACGTTACAGGCCGACGAAAAATTATCTGGAACATCTGCAGCCTCTGTGCATAACCGCTTTCGAGACGGACGTACTGAAGCACGAATTCGAGAGGATGCAGAATCGATTGCCGATGGAAGTGCTCAGTATGAAACGTTACGAATTGCCGCCGCCTCCGTCTGGCAAACTGAACGATTTAGCTGCATGGAACGAGGCTGTGGAGAACAGTAGCGCACAATTGGAACATCAAGCTACCAGGTAAACAAAGGACGCGTTTAGTTTGAATGCTCACGCGTTGTAAGCGTTCATGTTTATATAAGTGCTATTTTCAGTCGTTCGATTTAAACCTCCGAGCATCGAACCAATGAAAAGCATTCGCTTTGGATCGTAAGCAAGTATAAACATTTAAATATAGGTGATAAATCAGCAAATATCAAATAACAATGATACTTGCTTAAAAATTCTTATTATTTTAACCAAGTTATAATATATAAATAATATACATATCAATTATATTATATAATAATATACATATAAATAATACAATGATATTATATATATAAATTATAATTATATAAATTATATTGTACAAAATATAAAGATATATATATATATATATATATATATATATATATATTAATTAGATGGCTTTGATATAATAAGATGGCTTTGATTTTATTTTCTGGGAAGAAAGGAAAGAATGTAATTATTATAACGAAAAATTAAAAATACTCCTAGTGTTTTCTTGTATCAAAAAGCTGGTACTTTGATTAAAAAATTAAATAGAAGATGTTATACTAGCGTACAATGAACAAACAATTTAAATTGCAATATACATACATTTTCAACATTTTTTTATTGTCTTTTTTTTGCTTCAAGTTTTAAGAGTTTAATTATAAATGTACATTTAGTAAACTTTAGCCATACATTTAGTAAACTTTTTATTTTATAAAATAATTTTAGACAATGCGATCACATTAATTACACATATAATAACATCTTATAACATTATTAAGATAGAAGTTAGGGCCTAAATAAATATCACTAAAAAAAGCAATTTTTAATTTGTATATGAGAAATAACTACACCTGATGCATATCGATATGTAATTATGTTTCAATAATTTTTAATTATAATATATCTGAGTGTATAACATATCTTTCACTTTGATCAATAAGCACTTATTAATCACGCTTTCACTGTCTACCTCGTTGAAAAAAGGCCTATTCTTTTTAGCTGAATTTCTTGCACCGTTTATCTTTCCTCTTTTTCTCCCCATGTTGTAAAAAAAAGAGAAAATATGAACGGTACAAGAAGTTCAGTTGAAAAGAACAGGCCATCCCACAGAAGAATGTAAACAGTAAGCAAATTGACCAATCATAGTGGAGAATGTAGGGCAATAATAGGCCTGTTCTTTTCAGCTGAATTTGCACTGTTCATCTTTCCTCTCTTTCGCTCCACATCGGAAAAAAAAGAGAAAAGATGAACGGTGCAGGAAGTTCAATTGAAAAGAACAGGCCTAAGGTCATGTCACATAGAAGAATGTAAACAGTAAGCGAATCGACCAATCATAGTCGAGAATGTAGGGCAATAATAGGCCTGTTCTTTTCAGCTGAATTTGCACGCTTCATCTTTCCTCTCTTTCGCCCCATTGGAGAAAAAAAGAGAAAAGATGAAGGGTGCAAGAAGTTCAGCTAAAACGTACAGGCCCAATGTAAGCAGTAGCATATCAAAAGTGAGTAAAAGATTTGCTTACTGCTTACTTTTTTCTAGGCTTGTTCTTTTTAGCTTTTTAGTTTTTTTAGAACTTCTTTCATTCTCCAGCAAAAAAGAACAGGCCTACTGCCCTAAGCATTTGTGAATAGAAAGTATGACGTCATGATGACGTCATTACTCGATCAATGAGCGCTTATAAACACCAAAATGAACGACGCGTGCGACGCTTAATAGCGGTTTTTTTCTAAAGTCGAAAATCCAAAGAGAAAAAGAAGATAAGCGCTTTCAGTGCGTGAGCGTTCAAACGCAGCCAAGGATCCCACCGATGTTCCATCTGTCTTCTCCGATTTTTGTATCTTCTACACTTTTACAAATTTTAGAATCTGTAATTTGGAATTGATGATGGATTACGGTTGCGAAGCATGGAAATCCTACCTGGAGATACTTGTTCAGCTGCTAGGTCATGCTCAGAAGCAGCTGCAGACACTGAGAAAAAAGATTCAGGAAGTCAACTGGCTGAGGAAATCGATGCAGACTCAGGGAGGCGACAAACTGAGAGCTCTCGAAGCGCAGTGGGTCAGTTTGGTGTCCAAAAATTACGAGATCGAGCAGGTTTGCGTACACTTGGAGGAGGAGATGAGAACCCTGATAAGCAAAGAGGCTGTGGAGATTAACGACGTACCGGCGGAGGAAGAATCCGATGTGCCAGAGAACAATGCCACGGAGACTATGGCACTACAAATGCAACAGCAGGAGGATCAGGACGCTTAGTGTAATGTAAATTTTTGTGTATATAAATAATAAATAAAAATAAATAATTTATACAGAGGGAAGTGTAAACAAGGAATTCATCATCTACAAAGTATTAGTGGACGCATTGTGGGATATGTCTATAATAAAGCAGAGTTTATTTCATTACAGTTTACACATATCACACTTGTGGTTTATGCTTTTACAATATACATATGTACACAGCGGTTATCGATAGCGCGATATACTACTAATTAATTATGTAATTTATGACGTGCTGAAGGATCTATTTTATAATAGGCTGTTTTGCGTTCGTTTATCGATACAATTGCACACATTGCGTAGGCCTAGCTGAAGAATCGTTTCTTTTTTTTTTTTATTCTCGTTAGGACAGCAACAATATATATAATTACAAAGCGAATAGCTAAGCGCCTTTACTTTCGTCTATTTGGTGTAAAAAAATACGTGTGTTCGATCTCCATTTTGTGTTCAATTAAGTCCCCTTGTGATAGGATAGATGTTAAAAATAATTATTGAATTACTAAGCTTGCACCGTGCGTCATTTTTGCCATTTAATCACTCAACTGTCATAAGGATGTTTCGCTGGCGCCAGAACTTTGGGACTGCAGTGCCATGCTTCCCTTGTAGCCCATCGATTCTTCCTCCAGTAGAGCTATTCGTTGCTTCATTGTTTTTATCTGCAAGTGAAAATTAATTTAAGAAATGACGCAATTGCAACATACACCTGATGCGATCTGTTTGTTTAATATAAATTATAGTTTTAAAACACGTTACGGTAGCAAGCGGATATATCTTTTTTAGTTTATCACATAACTCGAAATGTAAAATAAAATTAACGATTTATATTCATATAATATTTTTCGAGATTTATTCTAAGAAATGTATTGGCATAATTAAAAAACTCTATATATGTATACATATATTACCGTTCATAAATTCCTGGATGTTCTCAAAAAAATAATAAAACAGTTTTGCGTAACTTTTTATTTTGGCAACATAACTATAATAATTTGGGCTTTTTAAATTATAAAATGACACAAATCTGTCACAGATCGATATATTAAAAAATTTATAATTTTTTTCTTAAATTTTCTTTCAAAAAATCCACTTTTTGCTTTTATTACAGCCTTACACATTTTGAGCATTCTGTTAATTAATTTTTCAAGCATATTTAGCCCTTAGCTGTCCCTCCGGGGTCAAATTGACCCCAGCAATCTTTAAATTTCTGTAAATCAGCCCAAAATTTTGCTCAAAATTTTGCCCACAAAACCAATTAGCATTTGTTCTCCAATATCTAAGACATTAACAAGTATTTTTTTTATATAAATATCATCATTACTTTCAAAGCTACGACAATATTTTTGACGTGGGGTCAGATAGACCCCATGGGACAGTTATGTTTTTTCCGGAAGGTGGGACAGCTAAGGGTTAATGATATTTCTTTCCAGACACCTTGAAGATGAACTTGCGTTTCTTTCTTTTTTTTCTTTCCACATTGGAAAAAAAAGAAGATGAACCGTTCAGTTCAAATAAACAAAGTTCAGTTAAAAGGAACAGACCTGTTAGAATTGTGAACTCATTTTTCTTACTCGCTTATCCAGGATTTTTTTATGAAAAAATTGTAAGTTTTCCAGACAATGTATTAAATCATGAAATATTTTTATTTTATGTTAAAAAAGATCAAATTATGTCGCCAAAATTAAAAGAATTAGCAAAAATATGTATTTATTTTATTTTTAAGGGAATTTATGAGTGATAGTGAACGATAGTATACATCATGTAGTACGTCATCGCTTATTCAGCGACCGTGTTCAAATCTAGCGATTTAATGTGATTGGTTGGATTTATAAGTAAGAATCATGTTCAATCGCTTGGCGAGTAGACTCGAAAGCTTGAAACCAGAGTTCGGATATGGGTCGGGTTTTTCGCTCATGCGCAGTGGATTCAACATTAGTAAAGTATTAACTTCCAAGAAACAAAGGTATTAATGGATACTCTTGTTAATCTGTTTTAAATATCTCAAAATTTTAAGAAACCAATTAGAAATATAAAGTATAAAATAAAATACACATACACACATGTATGCATGCGCACACGCACACGCACGTGTATCTCTAAATAAGAGTTTAATAATTTACATTATATGAAAAAATAATATTAAAAAGGGATAAAAGAAGAAAGAATATTAAAGGCATATAAAAGACTTAAACAATAAAACGTAAGCAGTAAGCAAATCAATTGTTTAGATTTGCTACCGTTTATTTAGTATTGCAAATAGCATTTCATCCTTGTTGTTCACCGAATGTTAAACAAGAACAAAATGCTAGTTTTGCAGTACTCGCAGTGAATAACGGAACGTAGCCCCGAACATTGCTCGAGACTAGCTGCTTTGCCATCTTGAACCTTGAACGCGTTTAGTCATTCAGTGCGCATGCACCCAATATGGCGGTAGTCGACTAGCGAAGGAAACGATTGTGCAATTCGGCATTTAGACATTTCAATGTTACTTTATAGACCAAAATTGAGGAAGCTAATTAATAAACTGCCGGGAAAAGCGCTCGGCGAGTATCGACTGTTGCCGATCTTTTTCATCTTCGGGGCTGCCTTGGAGTTCTCCATGATCCACTGGCAAGTTGGAGAGGTTAACTTCTACAAGGTATACAAGCGCCGAAGAGTAGAGGAACTGGTGGAGGAAAGACTGAAGCAGGAAGGACAGGCCTAAAGAGGCAACTCTCGCGTCAACTCTCTGTTGGAATATCGCGCGACCGTGTCTAACATGTCGCTACGGTACATCGCGTTCTGCACAGCGTCCCTGATCGCAATGCTGGCTGGCGCACAGTGCGTTCACGAGATCTACAAACCGCTCGGCGACCTGGAGGATCTGGTCGAGCAGAGATTAAAGGAGAGACGGAAGGAGCTGCAGGAAAAATAGTGTCACGGAAGAATGTATCTAGTGTAATAAATTATTGCTGTTTTTACAAACAAACGAGCGATTAATATGGATATTCCACCTATACTTAATCATACCTGCGCAGCGTGTCTCTCTACCATTCCCAGCATCTGTTGCTCCAACTTCTTCAGCCTGGACTGATATTTCTTCTTGGATTTCTCCAGAGTTTGAACCAGTGCTCTGAGGAGAGTAAGCAGTTAATTTTTATTTCACGTACGCAAACACAGGGGATAAATTTTCCGCAATAATTACCCGTTAGCTCTTTTCAAGTCGTTGACAAGTTCGGCAGACTGCTGATGCCTGAGTTCGGAATTCTTGTTGACTTCGTCCAGGGTTGAGATCAATTCCTGCAGGCGTTCCTTCAGTCTCGCCTCCCTGCCTAGCGCTTCGATCAACTCAGACTCCATTCCCTCGCTCTCGTTGTCGCTCAAACCTCGATCCTACATGTACTTTCGATTAGTCAAAGCAGAGAAAGAGGTCAACTTGAAAATTATACGCGCTACCTTGTTCGTCGCCATCGCGAGCATAGCCTCCGCGTCGCTCAACTGGCCCTGAAGGTGCTGTATGGTGGCGTGCTGGGCAGCAATCTGCGTGTCGCGCGCGTTCAGCTTCAATTCTATCGTAGCGCGTTCCTTCTCCAGGAGGAACACCCTGGCGCGTAACTCGGCCTTGTCTTCTCGCATGGCCATTAGTTCCTAAAAATATTAAATTTTAATGAAGTAAATTAAGAATAGAATCGTGACCGATATGTGAGAACACAACAATTAATTAACTATGCGCTAGGCGGTCAAAGCTAGGTCTTCGTGCTAATGTTTCTTATGTGAATTTGTATACATATTTCAAGTTCAACTGCGCGCCGAATAAATTTCCGGTCTTAAATTTATTTATTTTTCGCAACAAATTCTTTATAATATTCGAGGGGAATAAGAGACTGAGATACCTGTTAGCATCGTTATTATTAAAATTGATTATCAATTTAATATTGTGATATTACCATCCTTGTTCATCTTAGGACTGTGTTTTAAGACCGGAAATTTATTCGGCGCGCAGTGAACTTGAAATATGTATACAAATTCACATAAGAAACATTAGCACGAAGACCTAGCTTTGACCGCCTGATGCATAGTTAATTAATTATTGTGTTTTAATGAAGTAAATTTTACTTCATGTTGAACTTGTCTAAAAATTTAATTACAAAGTTTTCTCTCTTGAGTTGTTTTAATTTAACTATAAGATACCTGCATGAGCACGGCAGTTTCCAGGTCGAGTTTCCTGGCCTCCGCTAGCGAGATGGTGTTCTTCGAGTTGAGGGGTTCCGCGTGCACGCTCTCCAGCTCGACCGCCGTCGATCTGACCATTGTACGTTCTCCCTTCAGCCTACCGATGTGCCTCCTGAGTCGCTGCTCGTCCTCCACGCTCCACGTTATTTCCGATCTATCGGAAAGGCGTTCGTGACAAAGTCTGCACGCACTACGCTACGACGTGAAATACCTACTCGTCCGACAAGACCATGCTGTCTTCCCACGGAGCGCCCAGCGAATTAGTACAGTCGTTCTCGAGTCTATTTAATACGTGATACGCGACGTTTTCGGCCGCCCTTCTATTATCGATCGTCACGCTGTTCCTCTCGGTGGAGAGCGCAATTTCGCTCTCCAGCAGAGCGACTAGAACGTCGTAGGCCTCGATCGCGCGATCGCTGTACGAAAGCGCGAGTCGCAACGCCGTCGCGTTCGACTCGTACTTGCCGACTAATAAGCTCAACCTGTAAACGCGAGAAAAGCATGGATCGTTTTACGCGTATCGTTCGTACCACTTTGACGAACGTACCTATCGCATTGCGCCTTACTCTCGTGCAACGTGAGTGCGAGGACGGCGTTATTCGCCCGCGCGTGCTCGAGTCTGCTGTTCAATCGCTCCGTCTCGACCTCGAACTGCTTCTCAGAACCGTTCAGCTCCTGCAGGTTCGACTGCTCCAGGAGATCCGACACGAGATGCTCGGCGACCATCGTGGAGCATACCTAAAATAAGTTGAGATACAACTATGCGTTCGCCGCAAAAGTAGGAAAAAAGATACACAGGAAAAACAATTTTGTTAAAGTATCTAAAAATTTAGGTACACGGAAACTATTTTGCTGAAAGATCTACAATTTTAGCTGAATACAGATCAGAAAAGTAATTTGAATAACTATGTAGAACGCTCAAATGTTGCATATCAAAATTTTTTGAAGCATCGCTCATTATTTTTAAGGTTCCAAGAAAATTATTTTCAGATCTATATCCAGCAAAATTTTAGATCCTTTAGCAAAATCGTTCTTTCCGTGTCACTAAATTTTCAGATATTTCAACAAAATCGTTCTTTCCGTACATATAGGTACAAACGGTATTCTTTACAAATGAAATTCGCACCCCGAGATTAGTGATGTCCGGACCGGTAATGTGCCTCTCGTCCGTCCTCCTCAATCTCACCCTCTCTGCCATTTTGAGGACTGGCGGTTCCTCCCTCGTCACGCTCTTTGTTGGAGGTGTCTGTAGCGGTGGCAAGAGCGGCGAGCACGGCGCCGTCAAAGGTTCCGGTGAGCTGGTGTTGCCCCTTGTCTGTGCGGAGAGAAGAGGCGAGGCGTGAAAGAATGAAAGAAGGGACGTTAAATGGGGGAGTTATTGCATTTTATTAAGCATCTCTTTGTTTCTCAATTTCTTCTTGTTCTTTCAATTCTCTTTATTAATATTAATTTTTTAATGTTTCGTTTTTTTCTATGAAAGACGGTTTCTAAGAACTGCTCTGCTCACTCGGAGTTCTCGACGCGGCGAATCGCTGCTCGTCGTTTGTCTCTGATTGCCGTTCTGACTCTTGAAATGAACCAGTTGCGCCTGCAGACTCGTGATCTCCGCCCGTAATGCCGTGATCTCCTCTTGCAGCGTCGCGACGGCGACGCTCTGGCACGACGCCGCTTGCTGCGTTGGCTCAGGAGTCGGCAACGCGGCCGGACTGTCCCTACCATTCTATATTAAAAATAACGCGTTTTTTAAGGGATATATTAAATACACTCTCCAAATTGGAATCAGTATGTATTCACTGATTTGCAGTGCTATACTTATAACTGCGATTATTAGTGAGTATTCACTGTTTCTCAGCGATTTTGATTAAGAGGGGAGTACTTTCACTATTCAGGATCAGTGTATTATCACTGAAAGACAGTGCATTTCACTGATCGATATAGTTATAAGTATAGCACTGAGATCAGTGAAATTTCACTGATTTCGATTTAGAGAGTACTTCTCAGACGTATTAGATATATTACGTTCAAAATTGGAATCTCGAGAGTTCCTTTACCTCTGCCGGTCGATTCTCGTCCTCGCAGCAGCTGGAGTCGGCGTCCCCCAGAGTGCGATCGCCGTCTCCATGGATGTCCCCGCCGCCCTCGCTCTCCTCCACCGGGTTGGTGATGGAACCCTCGGCGTCCCTGCTCGTCTCGACCTCTGCACATCATTAAAATCATCTCTTCGGATTGCAGTAATCGACGATTAATATTCACTCGTTCGACAATTGCGATTCGAAGAAACAAATCTACTTCATCAATTCCGATTATTTAGGGCCAATTTCACCAACGTCGGTTAGACTAACCGACTGTTAATTCCAATCGCATTTGTCTTTGATCAGAATGAACCAATCACGATTGACACTTTAACCGTCGGTTAGCTTAACCGACGTTGGTGAAATTGGCCCTTATCGGAACAAGCGATCGTCTCTCGCGACAATGTGCGCGATGGTATGCGCGCGTCGCGAGCCTCCAAGAGATTGCTCTTCTTCTCGGTATCGAGAAGGGGGACTGAAAGAGCTATTACTATTGTCTGGGGAGATCCGCCGATTGCATGCCGGGAATTGGCCGTGGCACTCGTTACTCGAAGGTTCGCCAAGGCTCTTTCCCTCTTTCACTCTCCGTAGAGTGAAATAATCGGTACGCGGAATCGTGATACTCTCTCTCGCGTGGCAAGCGGGGTGGAGCGGAGTGGATTCTTACCGGATTCGTCCTCCTCGGCAATTACGGTGGCGCGATGCCGCTCCAGCTGTCTGCCGAGCTCGGCGATGACGGAATGCAACTCGGTGAGCCGCTCCTCGTGCCGCGCCGCCTGCTGTTCCGCCCGCTGCTCGGCGCGGGCCGCCTGGATCTCCGCCCGCATCAGCGCGGCCTCGGCCGTCTCCCGCGCGCGAGTAGCCGCTACCAGCCGCGAGTTCAGCTCGGCCACCTCGGACCGCAGGGAGGAGAGCGCGGCCGCGTGAAGCTGCAAAAGGAAATTCATTACTTTTTTCGCTTGCCTCTTGGAGAGGGAGCTGAAAGATTCTACAATATATCGTAATTACTGTATTATTATTATACTAATATACAGTCTGTTTAACAAGAAAATGTCGGCCATAATCTAAAATCGAATCAAATGAGAGTTTGTCTATACACGGTCAAAGCTGGATCTTAAGTGCCCAATCATATTATTGTATACCTTTAAGATACAAATTTTCGGTTATTTTGAACTGCGCG
Source organism: Cephalotes varians (assembly GCA_037157785.1). NCBI lineage: Eukaryota > Metazoa > Arthropoda > Insecta > Hymenoptera > Formicidae > Cephalotes > Cephalotes varians. The sequence continues at coordinate 340,981 of JANQDE010000061.1, read as the reverse complement.
CCGACTGTTTGTCGGACTCGCAATTCTAAACTGAGCTAAATAAAGTCACAAATTAATTCTTAATCTTGCACAGTTTAAAGATTCAAATAGCTTTTAAAAAATGGCGCCGCGGTAACTTCCTACAAAATGACGACGGTTACTTTCTTGTTGAACAGACTGTACATAAAATTCTGATATGAAAAGTTCAAGATCTTTTCAATCTTCTTTATACGATCGATAGATAATTCCTATCAAAATTCAAAACAAAATTTTCTTTGTATGAATGTAATACGAAAAACATTTGAAAAATCAATTATTTTGAATCAAACGGAGATATTTTTTTGTAGATTTTTGGATGCAAAAAACGAATGCCAAATTTTTATCAAACAACACGTTTTCGTATAATTAAAGTTTAATTATATTAAAGTTTAATTATATTAAACCAAAATAATTGAGGTTTAATGTGTAAAAAATGGCCTTTTGCGATATTTGAAATTCTTTTGGTAAAAAAGGTTAACGTTATCTTGAAATTCTGATCAGAAGTCAATGTATTATTCATTCCCTATAAAATACGTTCTTTTTATTTCGATATCTTGTTTTTTTAATAATGTTATGAAGGATTTAATTACAGACTTATGTTACTTTCGTTAAGATAGCAAATTTTTCGACGATGTAGTATCATATGTATTTATACTTTATAGTTTGTGTCTATCAATACACCTTCACAGTGTAATTTATCATGATGGATTCCGCTAAATGTGTATACATGTATGTGCGATTGGATCGTAAGTTTATAGTTAAAGCACATTAAAATAAACGATTGTGATTTCTAGAAATAAATGAGGAATAAAGTAAGAAATTATTTTCCTTCGGTGTTTGTAACGGAATCTATTATGATAAATTACACTGTGTATGTGTACCGATAGTCACAAATTATAAATTACATGTAAATATATGACATAAAAAAATGCATGTTATAGGGGATAAACAATATATGACTTCTGATCAGAATTCAAGATAACATTAACTTTTTTTTACAAAAAAAAAATTAAATATTGCAAAAATCATATCATTTTTTGCACAGTAAATTTTTTTAAGAAACTTAGCGTGAAAGAAGGAGGCTCTAAGGTCGATTTTCGACCTCCTCTGAATGCCATAAATTATCGTATTTTGACCCTCCCTCCTCTGAATTTCATCCTAAGCTATCAGAAACGTTTTATTATTATAAAAACTATTGAAATCAGATGATTTTAATTTAAATGGACGTATTTTGATACCTGTTTATCATGTCACTAATTAATTCCATTTCTATCATCGACGTTTTTATGTCATCTACATGAAATCACTTGATTTTAATAGTTTTTACAATAATAAAACGTTTCTGATAGCTTAGGATGAAATTCAGAGGGGAAGGAGAGTTTTACAGATCCAAAAACCGGTTTTATAGATCCTTCTCCTTTGGCTTGCGGGATCATTTTCGGCAGTCAAAAATTTATACAAGAAATACCTTATCTGGTTCAAAATAATTAAAAATAATGTATTTTTTTTTTAAACTAGTGTAATTAATATAAATGAGAGCTTTACGTCCACTTGTGAATCAATCTAATCGAGTTAAATGTAATATTCTTGTTATAAATAGATGCAGTCATCATCACACACACATACAAAAAGTTTAAAAGCACTAAAATAGTGCGCATATTCAGCGTGAGTCAGATCTCTTTGTTCATTTGCATTCGGTTATATAATTTTGCTGAACGATCGTTACGGCGAATCGAGCGAAATCTCTCGGCTATTGTAGAGACAATTAAACAGCGGAATTATCACTGACGCTGATCAGGGCACGTCGTACATCCGTTCGCTTCCTCTTCCCGCAGACAATCGCGATTTCTTCTTATTCACGCAGGAAATGCTTAAAAAACACATCCAAATACGGGCGTCCTTCTTAGCACAGCCAGCATCGTTACGAGACATCGATAATTATCGGTCATGTAATTGACGAGTGAAGCGGTGAGGAAGCGAGGAGGAAACACACCGCATAAAAACGTCAATTGCGCAGTAACGCGAACATTCTTTCCTGGAATATCACTGGTACCACATAGATTTTGTGCGGGTCCCAACTTTGTCGGCGCGAAGAGGTAAGTCGCTTGACGAACCGAAAAAATCTTGTCACGATTATCTTCATCAAAAGCCGAAAATGTTTTATGTAATTTCTTTCATTTTATTTCGATTTTCATTTTATTTAAAATTGTAAATTAATCTAATTAATTTTATTTAAGTACAACTCATTTAATTAATTTAATTAAATTGAATTAATTTGTATTAATTTATTTAACTTAATGTTGTAATGACAACGATCTTGATTTTTACGTGTTTTTCCGATATAAAATTAGGTAATTTCACTTACCTAATTTTATTGTAAAGTTGGGAAAGTTACTTTTCAAAAATAATTCATTATCATTATCAAGTTAAAAAAATAACTATACGGCGTTACCAATCATAATAATAATAATTTAGTTATATATTTAGATATTAATTTATTTTTATTTAATATTAAGTTGATTTTTAGATATAAATATTTACATATTTAGGTTGAAGAAGATTCAGTAAAGCCGAAACGTTCCGCAGTATTAAATTGCGTCAAATATACACTTTTATTCTTTTGACATCTTCTTTGCTCGTTATATTGATTTTTTATTCTTATATTTAAAAATTTTATCTTTATTAATTTGCTTATTTGATTTTTCTTATATACACATTCTTAATTCTCCGCCAGTAATGTGTGACTTTAAAAGCACAGTCGATGTTTGATTGCAAATTTTAAGAAAATATACAAATGATGGGGTATCCTTTCCTAAAAAAAAATTACTGATGTCGAGAGAGAGTGTGTATGTGTATATAACCAGTATACAGTCGTTTATTTCGCTATAAGATCGAATAGACATGCCTGTGCGACGTTTATTGCAGATACAGATGCGTACGTAACTTCAGTAAATTAAAAAAATTTGGATTTTTTGTGTTTTACATATTTTTGATGTTATTTTCAATGAATATATGAAGTTTTTGCTTAAAATAGATTTTTCGGTATTTTATATAATTTTTTCTAAATATATAAAGATTTCAATAAACATATAAAGATTTTTCTTTATATATTTTTTGCCATATAATTAATTTTAATTTTTATATTACACCGTACACATTATTGTAGAGACAGTGTCATATAAGGATTGTTACTTGTTGTATCTTTGAATATCCATTATTGTAAAGGCATATTTTTTTTTATTGTTTATATCTATATTGATTTTGATAAAAATAAAAAGAATTTAACAATAATAATCAAGAATTAACCGATGAAATTGTCACAATATCATAAGTGGAAAGGTCAACTATCGGTTGGATTTTGGTACTTAATAATATTTGTGTGAATTTTTTACAATTTCCTAGCTCATGCAAACTGCGCGCCGAATTTGTCAGTCTTAAAACACAGTTTCAAGCTGAAACTGGAGTGCGTAATGTCATAAATTAAATTGCTAAACAATTTAAATAATTTTGATGCTAATGAGCATCTTAAAAATACTGTAGAAGAATTTAATAATTAATCTACTGTAAAAGTGATTTTATTTCTTTTCTAAAAAAGCTTGATTTTTTAAAATAAAGAACCGCCAGTCAAGGCTTTTGATTGCCTAATATTTATATGTAAATTTAAATTTTTTACGATAAATATTATGTCTCGGTGGTCGTGGAATTAGAAAAGATGCCCGCTCCGGAAAAGCAAGGAGTTCCAGGTTCAAACCCTGAGATAATATTTCTCGCAATAAAATTTGCAGTTTTTGAGATGTTGATAGCAACATATTTGATGATCAATACAATTGTGATATTATCATTCTAGCTTATTGCGTTCAAGTCCGGCAGTTCGAAAAAGTTATTATTGATTTTTTTTACTCATAAAAATTATCATTCTCAGGTGTTCAAATAATTCAGCTTTTTTAAGCCAACATTATACTATTTTTTTCAAAATACCCTCAAGGATTGTAGCCTAAAAGGATTTTTTTCATTTAAATAATATAAAAATTAATTTTTAAACGATATATATCATATTTTATAAAAATTCTTTTATTTCGATTTAAATCTATAAAAAATAAATAAAATACAATCTCTTCTATAAAAACTCGTTGTTAAAGCTTTGACAAGTATACCAGAACCTTTTCAAATTTTTATATAATTTTTATATAATCCGGAACAATAAAAATATTTACTTTATTTCTCAAAGACTCTAATTGCAGACGAAAGGTACTATTCGCATTGCCGACGGAGAATTAATTCGCAACGTTATTTTCTGACGATGTTCTACATAAATCATAAATAACGTATAAAAAATGCAAAACGCAGTTCACGGACGCAACAGTCAATTAGAAACGTCAATAGTTATTACTAACTTAAGTTGCGTTCGAGGAGAGCGCTATTAGCGTTATTATATCATTCTATTTTTATCGTATAAAGCGTAAAATAAGAATAGAACGACGCAAGTGTTTAATCGCACTTCGCTGTCACACGACATCGTCATCCTTGAAAGAAGACGGAAACATTTTCTCAAATTGTTCTCACTTTAATCTTTGCTTCTCGTTTAAATTGTTATTAATTGACTGATTCCAATTTACTTATTTATTACATTTTTAATTCGAATCATTATTTTATAATATCACTATTGCGCAATAACATTTCATATTTTCGCACGACAGGTGATCGAAGTTGATCAAGGATGAAGTTAACTATCGCCCTACTGACCATCGCCATTGTGCTTTCGGTGACAGTCACGGCGCAGGATGATGATGAATATATACATCTACCAGGGAAGAGTTGCTCAGACGCACCGCCTTGTCCCGATGGCAGACCCTGCGTAATGGCACCACCTCATTGCAACGTTGGCACTTGTGGCAAGGATCCGGTACCAACGTGCGGGAAAAAATCCTGAATGCGCGAATCCGAAGAGAAATCTATATTATATCTATATTGTAACGTTATCTCTATCTTGTGTATTCATGCTTCTGTGATTAATAAAAAATTTGGATATCGCTGATAGCAAATCACTGTGCGCTTATAAACGCGACAGGCAAATTCGATATAGTGGTCCCGCGAGGGAACGTTTCGCGTGCCTCGCAATTTTCGCGATGTTCCATTCACGGAAGATCCTCTCGCTCGGTTAAGGTCAGGGGTGCGCGAGCGCGCGTGTGTCGGCCCAGTGCAAACAGGGGGACACGACGGCCGGAGTGTAATTCAAACAAAAAGCAATCAAGGATTCAATTACAAGGCTGGCCGGCCGTGCGGTGGTTTGCAGTTTCATCGGCGAGTAAGGTCACGAGCGAGAGATTCGATTACCGAATTCGCCTTCGGACACGCCGAACCGTCCGCCAACAATTAATTTAGATATAATTTTCATCCTACTCTTTTCTCTTGCAGGCGGAACGTCGGGAGCGTTTGACGCGAAGTAACACTCACTTAAAAATGATTAGTCGAATCGTTTGGCAAACCGAGAGAAGTCCCGTCGCGATCATCTTCGTTAAGAGGAAATATTTTGCATAATTTTTTTTCGTCTTATTTTAATTTTCAATCCATTTAAATCCTTATTAATTCGCTGCTCCAATTGTTCCTCAAATATTATATATTTAATTCGCATCATTATTTTCTGCATGACAACGTTTCGTTGTCACACGACATTACTATTGGGAGGCAAAAATCTTTTACATAAAATTGTTTTCATTATTTCAATCTTTATTTCTCATTTAAATTGTTATTAATTGGCTTATTTTTTCCAATTTTATTTATCACATTTTCGATTCGATGCGTCGATGAATGGTCGATATTCTTGTCATCTTTCTCATCATAATTGTTATTATATTAATTCATCAATGAATATCCATAAGATTTCTCTTGTTTTTCAGTAATTATATATCGAATACGTAGTATATACGTGCTTCCTGACTACTTTGCGTCGATTGGTAGAAAAAGAGAAATTTTATACAAATATTCGCAATTATTACGTTAATTAAAAAAATTAGGACGATATCAAAGATGACAAGAATCAATATTCGACCATTCATCGACGTCGATTCGAAAGAACACTGAGAGAAAAGTGTTTAATATTTGTGACTAAAATTACATGATAAAATTATGATTAGAAGCACTATTTTTATAGTTATTACTTTTATAATGCTAATAATAATTATATCAATGTTAGTATTAATAATTTTACTAAAGAAATATATAGCTGACATCCTTAGAAGCACAACTATATATTTCTTTGGTAGAATTATTAATATAATTATTATTATTAACATTATAGAAATAATAATTTAAAAAATGATGTTTCATGTAATATGACCGTAATTACTTTACTATATAATTATAGTCACAATTACTAAATATTTTTATTATATACTAAATATTAAAATACTAAATATTTTTTTCTGTGTGTTTTTTCAGTGTAGTCATTTCTGACTATAATAATTACTTGACATTACGATAGAAAATTTGACGATTTTTCGATTAGCCTTAGGATGATCAATGACATTCGCTAGTCTATTTAAATTTGGAATTTTCTTCAAAATGAAACGCAATGTTTTATCACCGAGTTTCTTTTTAAGCGTTTAAATACATGCTCCAGGTAGATGACGTACGATGTTCCTCTACGGAGCAATCTTCTGTATGTTGTAAAAAAAAAGAAATGCGCGTGAGCCAGAAATGCTGGGAGAAACCCCTGTGGACCATATACCATTAACCTACATCGAAAAGAGCTGGTTGCATACAAATGATGGCTTCTTATTATACTGCGCGTGGGTGAGATACGCGGAGAAGGAGTGAGGTGGAAAACGGGAGGAGGGGAAGTAAGCAGGAAAATGGAAGATGTTGAATATATTTCAGCGAGTCGGGGACACCTTTTTCTCATTGATAGGCACGAACTTCAAAGCTATTTTTAATTCGAGATACGATCGTACTGTGCGATTGTTGCGCTTTCGCAGCGAAGCAATTGCGTTTTCGTCTCTTTGTGCTTGCGTCGTCTTTCGAAGAAGAAATGTCCATTTCTATATCGATAAACTTTAATCTCGGTTTAATTTATTTTTTATCTCTTTTTAATTCTGATCAAAAAAAGATAAAGAGTAAGCTAAACTGAGATTAAAATTAATCTTTAATGGGTAGAAATGGACATGAATCCAGCATAATAACGCAATGCGTAAACTGTGTAGATTAATATTAATTAGGAATATAAATGAGATGCAACATTGATCCGAATGACGTATAAATTTTGACTAAATTAACTTGTGACGAGTAACACGAAATATCCATTTGCGTCACGAAACTATCAATTTTCTCTCTTGTTGTTCTAAGATTCTAGGCTTCTAGCATATTTTCTTCCCTCTCGACTTTTCCCTCTGGAAAATCTTAGAGATTTTCCTCCGCTTGACTTTCAGACATAAATTATCCTTGAGCGCATCCTTGAAGCATCTGCGAAATTGCGCTGACGTCTATCGGCTTACAGCGTCGTGCGCAGCATCATATAGACTTAGCTGTATATTCGTTGGTGTCAACCAACTCGTAAACGTTAACGATATGGCCCTCCCCGGCTGAACCTTACGGCGGTATGCGACTGGCGGTCGTGATGTACCTGGCAAATGCCTCAATTGTGCGCGCTAGGGAACGCACCGCGGAATGCAACGGTAGACGTCTGCTGGTTTCACGGTTCGCGCGTGTTTTGCCAGCCACGCGTGAGCGAAGATCCATCACGGAAAATCGTCGAGCTCCCTCGTCATCGGTGCAATTTGGCGTGATCGCCACACGAGACGGTGCGAGCCGCCGCGGCCGATCGTTTCCGCGATCGTGGCGATCGGAACCGCAGCGATTATTATTTCTCACCGCGCCCTTTTCCCACCGCGATTTACACCGCTCGAGAATCGCTCGTTCGATCGCCGATTCGCATCCGCCTCGTTCGCCTCGAGGCGAAGATCCGTTTGATTCTCTTCGGTCGATTTCTCAACAACATGTCGTATATTTTTTTTTAATGCCTTTTCTAATTGCACTCTATCTAGTTGTAAAATTTTTACGATTTACGTTATAACTTAGACTAATTATTTTTTGCTATAAAAAAAAAATAAAACAGATAAAACTCTGTGCACAATTAATGATGAAAAATGCAAGAAACTACGCACTGAGGAAAAACAAAATAGTTCTGGTAACTATGTTTTTGATAATAATGAAATTCAAGTACTTGCAACTAGTTACACTGAGAGAAAAGTATTTAGTATTTGTGACTATAATCACATGGTAAAATAATTATGGTTAGGAGCATCATTTTTATAGTCATTATTTTTATAATGTTAGTAATAATAATTATATTAATAGTTCTCATATCATATATATTTTTTAGCAGAACTATTAATATAATTATTATTACTAACATTATAGAAATAATGACTATAAAAATGATGCTTCTAACCATAATTATTTTACCATGTGATTATAGTCACAAATACTAAATACTTTTCTCTCAGTGTATAAAGTAATAAAAACGAGTAATAGAAAAGTACTGAATACTAAAAATACGGTAATAACATATGTGAACTTATTAATTGATAGTGAAATAGCAATTCAACTATAATTACATAATGAAACATAATGCGAGCAATACGGAGCGAGCAATATGGCCGCTAGATGGAGACAGCGGTTCTAACTTTTTCGTAAAAATCATAGAGACGCGTTCAAACACTGCGTGATCGATTAGTAGTCGGGGGTTCCAGGTTCGATCCTAGTTCTCGCTTCACATATGTCTTGTTAAGAGATTGAAATTTGATATTGATTAAAAGACTGAGACTTCGAAGTTTGACATTGATTGAAAAAAGATGTGATTTGATGAGATTTATTAGAATTTTCCCAAGATTTGTATTGGATCCCAATGTATTCCTACAGCGCTTGAATTTAGAATACTAAGAATAAGTATTTGTCCCATATGCGCATTTGCTGTGAATGAAGAGCTCAATAAGCATATATTTAAGAACTTAAAAAAAAAACTATATAGAATAGAATAAAAGATGCAGCATTAGACTTTTTATTTTTCTAATAAATGTTTCCTTGTATGCGCGTCAGAAAAAAATAAGAGTTCGAAAAAAATTAATGAGAGATGTATCTTGATCTACAATTTTTAGTTCTATGTACAAAAATTAATTCAGGAATCTTATAATTCCTGGAAGAGTTACATGTGCCAAATTATATTAATATAATGATCTGAAATTTAGTTATCACACAGAATACTTGCTACTACAACTTACCTTTTTTTTCCATATAAATGTATTAATTTAACGTTAATGATTATAGTTAATATTACTATATTTTCTAGTTCATATAACTTATTTATTGTTCTTATTATACACAACTTTAATACATAATTAAAGTTATTTGTCCACAAATTTCTAGTTGCTAGTATGACTTTTCTCTTTGAGTGCAGCAATAAATACATATACAGAATGGAGAATAGTAATTTTTAATTTCTTTTTTCTTTTAAACACATAAAGTTTCTAGAACTCTACATTCACTAGTGTGTCCACAATTAAGAGTTAAATATCGCGACTAATTTTGGAATGAAAAACGTTTATATAAAGCACGGTGCCAAGTTTATCTCGACAGAGATTTTATCGTTATGAAGATAAAATATGAAATGTTCTATTAATAAGTGAGAAGCTATTTGAAAAAACGTAAACATAATTTATTTGTGTCATAAAAATGCTTCCAACTTGAAGCGCAATTCGACAATAATTACAAATATCTTTTCATATCTTTGAAAAAATAGTGAAACGTTTTCTAACAATGCAGAGAATTGTGCTTCTAAAAATTATCTGTAATTATTACCATTAAATGTAGGTGGGAAAAAAAGAAAATCTCCAATAATACCAGTCCAATATGCAAAAATTTATGTTTGTTTATCAGGAAAGGAAACGTATCCGAACCTACGTTCATATTCACTTTTTTTAAAATCCTTACAGTGAGTAGAATATACTCTCAAAATTTAGCGATCTTTCTGAAACACTCTATATATCTTTGAAAAAGATCTAAATTGCGTTTCAGCTAGCGAGAGCTCGAATCGCTCTTTATCGGATATTACTCGGAAGTAATTTTCGCAAAAGTTACACCTCCTGCAGGGAGAAAGAAGCGACGGAAGTTTTCCGTCAGCCGTAACCATCGTGAGATTAGCTCGGGAGACATTTGTCGAAAAACTGAGGGTGCGGAGACTAGATCCATGGAGACACCAATGAGAGAAGGGTGTGATGCTTTAGGACACGTTATAAATATTAAAAGCACATGGAAGTGCAAAAAAAAAGCTTAATCTACTTCCGTATTATGGGATGAAATTGATAAATTAGAAAAGTTGATTCATAAATCGTCATACAAGGTATAATCGTATAAGATATTCATACAAAAGTGTTCTTCTTTATCATTTTGTGCTTTCCAGAAACTTTAAGAATTTTAAGAACTCATCTAAATAGAGACGAGTGCGATAACTTTTCGTAGATCCTCGCAACCTGTTAATTTTACGAAAACGATTAATCGTATCGCTTATAAAAAACAATTTCGATTTTTGCAATGATTTCTACACTTTTGGTGCAGCGAAATTGATGTAGAATGCAACGCGAAGCTTTTCCAACGGATATTAATATACGCAAAACAATCAAAGAGACCCGCAGAATTCATTATTCGCGAATAGGCAAAGCGCCGTTTGGATCTGTCCGCACTCTCATTATGACTGACGTGCAATTTATCGAGTAAAAGTTCTTTTGTGTTTTCGTCTGTATGACTGACGGCGACGGCGCGTGATTTATCGTTGCGCGCGAGCTCGATTGGAAAGCCGCGGAGATCTGAAAAGAGCAATGCCTATCTGCCTGCCTGTCTGCCGTGTATCGACTCGTTGACAGGTTTTCCTGACGTCGTATATCAGAACGCGACATCATATCGCGAGCGCGAATGAAAAAAAGTCAGCATCGCGCGATAAATCAGCCGCCGAATCTCGCGCGTTGTCTCGTGACGGATACGAGGAGCGATGTGGCAACGTCTTCAGGAGAGACGAGATCGAAATTCAAGAAAGCTATCTTCCCCCTCTCTTTCCCTCGAAAACCTTCCGAAAATAATTTAAGATTTCTTTTGACGTTTTTACAAAGATCGTCTGTCCTCCGAAACTTATTCGATGAACCTTATCGATTACAATGAGTTATCGATTCCTTTGTGTGAACATAAATTTCCTAACGCTTCCTAAGATCTCGAACTTTAACTTAACTGTGTCGAAGCACAGATTTATCTCTAGATATTAGGATTTTCTTGGCTTTTTCTCAGCCTTTTGCTCCCTCTCCTTCATCTACTTCGTCTAAGGCCACTCCAGGAAAACTTACTGCATTTTGCATGTCCTTATTGGCCTCGACCTGTATGGGCACAGTCTTATCGGATCGGTGATCACTGGGACAGCAGAGCCACGACCTAGATCTGGTGAGACCCCTAGACTCTTCCTCCTCGTCCTCGGCGACCTCCTCGTCCTCCGTAGTCGCGCAGTGAACATAGACGAGGTCGTCGCGACGTGACGGCGGCTCGAGGATGGCCTCCTTCGCGGCCAAGGTTGGCACGTGGCCGGAAAGCATCTGCACCGGGTAGCGCGGCGAGTGTTGCTGCTGATGCTGACGCTGAGACTGCTGCAGCTGCACGTGCTGCCGGTGCAGGTGATCCACGTAGTAGCGCGGCTCCGCCGAGCCATTGTTTACGGCTACCGCGAAACCCGCCACGTTGAATTCCGAGAGCTGCGAGCTGCTGGCGACCCAGAACGCTTCTCAGGAAGGCATCTTCCGTCGTTCCGCGCGAGATAATCTCACAATCAGATCGATCGCGATCGAGACACTGTCACGGATCGCACGATCGAATAATCACGCCACCGCCGGTTGTCCTCCTCCTCCTTTTCCTCCACCTTCTCCTTCTCTTCAAGTTTCGTTTAATTTACTTTCGATCTTATTACTTTCCGCCTGGTTCGCCCATCCAAGATCACGCAGCTGCGCCGGAGCGGATGTTGCGGTAATGCCCGACGCGCGCGATCGGACTCGCGCGATCAAGTTGCAACGGGATCCGCACCGGCTGACTGAACCAGGAAAGGAAAATGATCGAATGAATGTTTAACGAATGCTTTGTTTATTCGAGGATGAAAAGCCGAGAAGACCGACGAGTAACGGATCCGCGCGTTATCCACGTTGGATGCGCGTCGCTTCGCGAGTTAATGCGGATTAATGCGCCAAGTGCAGACGTCCGATCCAAGTGTAATGCGATACATACTACGCTGTACCATACCGCACGGTTTATCCTACGTTTGCGAATGTACACGTGGGAATAAAATATTTTTGGATTGAGAGAAAGGGAGAGCTTTTATGAATAAAGCGACAATGCGCACGAGGGGAATTTCGCGTTCATCACATCGAGAGAGAGTCTCGCGATTGACGGACAGGATCCGATAGAGAAATATACGCTGTCATATTAGTGATTGTAAAAAACGGTTTTTCAAAGTATCTAAAAATTTAGCTAGCCTGAATCTAAAAATAATTTTGGTTGAATCAATAAAATAATTATATTAGGACGTTCAAACTGATTGCTAGAATGATTGCAAAACTTTTTGCATTGTCATCAACAATTAAAGCGTTCTACATAATTATTTTGTACAATAAAATTATTTTCAGATCTGTAGCCAGCTAAATTTTTTAGATACTTCAGCAAAATCATTCTTTCTGTGTGGCATCGATGTTGAAGATAATTTTGTTGGACTGTCAAAATGATGTAGGACGCTCAAACATAATGAGCAATACTGCAAAAAGTTTTGACATTTTAGCAACTAGCTCGAGCGTTTTACATAATTATTTTGAGTTAAAATTATTTTCAAATCTGTATCCAGTTAAATTCTTTTAGATACTTTAGCAAAACCGTTCTTTCTGTGTACCATCGATGTTGAAGATAATTTTGTTGGACTGTTAAAATAATGTAGGACGCTCAACCATAATGAGCAATACTGCAAAAAGTTTTGACATTTTAGCAACTAGCTCGAGCGTTCTACATAATTATTTTGAATTAAAATTATTTTCAAATCTGTATCCAGTTAAATTCTTTTAGATACTTTAGCAAAACCGTTCTTTCTGCGTAGACATTTCGCATATGGTATTGATCGATTCTATTTTGGACTCGCACACTATGCACGTACATTTTTCGTACTCGCTCGCTCCTAGTCCACAATGCGGCTTTTACGCATGGTCTAACAACGTTAGTTGGCGTTTGTGCGTCCGAATCGATACTTGTTTTCGAAATACCGTTTGACCGAAATGGCGATTGCACAACAAATAGTCAATTTGCCTATTGGATCGTTAAAAGGACGAAGAATCGATTGACAAATTCAAGCGCATTGTTGAATTCTCTCTTTTTATTTTTATTTATAGATAAATTTTTTACTCAATTCAAAAATTTCAAAGATCATAGTAATTGAAAAACTTGGTGCAAAATCCGATCTAGTTTTTAAAATTTATTACAATATTAACAAAGAAATGTTTTTTTTGTATTATGGCATGGACTATAGCTCAGGTAAATTTTGAAGGGCGGCAAATTTTAAAAAGAATTTTTTTGAGTTCTTTTGTGTTAAAAAATATTTAAAAAATTAGAAAACATTGAAAAAATTTTTAATTAAAAGAAAAATTAAATTCACTTTCTTTATTTTTTGAATTCGTAGTTAAGAGCTCTGTGTTATATTCTTTTAATTTTTGTATTTTCATTGCATTTTTTGTTATTTTTATTGGTCATTTTATTATTTTTTTGTTATTTTAACCGAAATAAAGGATTTTTTAATCAAAATTTCGAGAAAAATCAATTTTTTAATTGATCTATTGGGTGATTTTTTTTTAGTGAACACGAAATCCTTCGCGCGTGTTGTCGTCGTTATATTTATAAATAAGTCTTCTCGTTTTTCCAAAAAATAGCGTTAACATCATTTAGCGTTAACATCGTTTAATGTAACGTCACGTTGGTATCAATTTCGCATATGCATACATAGCCTGGAAGTTAATATTTCAGCACATTAGTAAGAAAAGAAGTGTGAAGATTGATTGTATTTATTGCATTTGGTATAAATTTGAAGATAAAGAAGAATAAATAAAGTGCATTTTCAGTACATTATGCTTTGTTATTATCGTAAGAGTAAAAACGCGGAACAAACTAGAAAGATGTGTGCAACATACGGTGAAGCAATCGTAAACGATCGACTGTGCCAATTTCGGTTTGTGAAATTTCGTACAGGAAATTTCTCTTCGAAAACGTTTCACGTACGGGAAGACCGACTAAGATTGATGAGGATCAAATAAAGGCACTAGTGGAAAACCCACGTCAAACGACTCGGGAGATTGGAGAAAGTAGAAAAATAAAACGGTCAATACTTTGCTTAACTAAAATTTGACTTTGTACATAAAATATATTTTTATATATAAATTTCCTTTAAAAATTATATAAATTTCCTTTAAAAAAAAACGAGAAGATTTTTTTTATCAACCCAATAATATAAACTCCGAAAAAAAATATTAGACAGACGATATCACGCTTTATGAAAGGGCGCTTGAAATATTTCAGCCCATGGGCGCAGAACACATTAATGAGACATTTTGCCAAGTGTATTATGCGAAATATTTTACGAAAACTGTTGAAATAATATATAAAATTCACTTTGTTCGGGGCTGTCGGAAACGTTCGTTTCTTATAGCAAAAAACACGGATCGTTTAGTTAAGTCCACTCGAAAAGTCATTTTTGCTCGAAAATGGAGCTAACTAGTTTTCTGCAGAGCTCTTCAATTAGGAAATAACATTTCGAAATATAAATTTGTGGAAAAAATTCAAGCGCGAGATGCTTTCGACAACGTTGAAAATTCCCACTCGGCGGTGAGTTTCTTTTTTTCTTACGAGACGCTTAACGAGCTCAACGCGACGTGACGATGGTTGTTAATTATTCATCAGCGGGTCCGCGAAACCGTAAAATGACGTTTCGCGGATCAGATTATTTTCGGGGATTAAAATCTGCCGCGTAAACTCGATCGAGCATCGAGTCCGTCCTAAAATATTCAACGCTTTAAAACGCTTCGCGCATAGCGCGGCTCATGCGCCATTAAAGCTTAAATGCAATTTATCTGTCGCGAATGCATTTCTGCGGCGGGCGCGCCGACGATCGATGCCAACTTTTTTCCCCTCCCCTTTCAGTTTACAGGA
Source organism: Cephalotes varians (assembly GCA_037157785.1). Classification (NCBI taxonomy): domain Eukaryota; kingdom Metazoa; phylum Arthropoda; class Insecta; order Hymenoptera; family Formicidae; genus Cephalotes; species Cephalotes varians. Next base: position 325,705 of record JANQDE010000061.1, on the reverse strand, counting down.
CCAACGTGACCGGTTTACGTTACATCCTTCCTCCGCGCGATATACTAGGCCAACGGGAAAACATTCCTGCCCTATAGTGCGCCGAGGAAGTTCCGGGGTAGCGACGGCGGACGGACGGACGCGGAAACTTCCGAAAACAACCCCTTCTTGCCGCGGCAACCCAATTTCGCCGTTACGTCGTAGCGTACCCGCGAAACTTCCTCGGGGCGAACGACGCTCGCGGCGGTAAATCTCACGGGCGGAAAAAAAAAGAGAAAAAAACGTATCTACATACGCGGCGTAAATTTCCGCCCGCGCCGCGCCGCCGTTTTCCGCTAGCGCCGCGGATATGGATCGCGATTACGCGGCGCGCTGGATGAAGAGCTCGATAAAACTGACTAAATAACGAGTGCGCTCGAGCTAATGGCCGCAGCCTTCTAAAGTAGACACGGAAATTTCACCCTTAATCCCGGGTTGCAAGGAACCCGGCCGTGTCGGGATCGCGTCGCGGGTTTGATTAACTCCATCTTCACGCTCGGGCCCCATTAAACTCGAGCGAGCTTTCCCAGTTTATGAAGTAAACGATGCTTTTGGATCGAGCTTATCAGCTGTCACGGGTTGAAAGTTTTTCACAGAAAAATAATCCATTACATTTTCTTCCAAAAATACGCGCGCTGAGGAAGCAAATGAAATATGCAGCTCGGAAAGGTGTGGGCGTCGAACGTATGGTCTCGTTAAAAAATACCGGCGGAGAGAAACGAGAATTTAATAAATCATCCGCTGCCCACGGTGGTTGTTTGTCCTCGCGACGCCCACGGAAGATTCACGAAGCGTTATGCGTAATTGAGTTTGCGCTAGCCTTAAGTAGCCGCCAGGATCTCCTTGGTCTAGAAACTCTTTAATTATTTATTTAACTATTCAGGCCCACGTTACGCGCGATGGAAACCGCAAGGTGTATAATTAACTTATTTACAACATCCCGAAAAACACGAGCGAATCATTAATTCAGCGCTGCGGTTCACACCGCGCACATGTTTTGGCTTATATTTTGTTAAGTCGGACGATGAACCTCGCAATAAACAGACTGAGAATTTCAGATTACTCGAGGAAGGAGACAGAAGGAAATGACAGGTTGACAGTTTGCGTGTAACAATACACAAATAATCATATAGCGACAGGGAGATAGGCGAGAAATACTGCACTGAAAAAAGAAACCTGATAATAACAAACGTATTTTTTTTAGCGTATTAGTGCAATATTTAGTAATTATTACCAAGCATAATAATAGTAATCAACAATTTGGTAATAATTACTAAATAAAGTAAAATTAGCTAGTTTGGCTTAGTCGATTTGAATTTATTCAACACTAATTTTTTATATTAATCAGACATTTGATTGAAACTATTTCACCAAGCATTATTATCTAGGCTTGATTAAACTCTTTTTACAGTGTTTCCTTCATCGTTGAAGATTCTCGATACGTTTAACTTCAGCCTCAATTTTTTTTTTAATTTGGAGGAACTGAACGTATGCGTCACTCATAACTTTGCATTGCATTTGAAGATCACTCGTACAGACTTTGTAAATCGAAATTGATGCACATTGAAATTGAAAATTTGTTAATATTTATATTATATTTTAAATAAACTATATACGTATGAAAATTGTGTGAATATCAATATTTTGTTTAACAGACGAGAGAAAATTTTCTCCCGAGAATATCAAGATTTTGAAGGAATAAGGGAGCTGAGAGGCGGGAGCGGATGATACGTATCCTCGGTAGACGAATTCTTATCGTAACTCAACGCAGAGTTCGCGGAAAGAAAAAGCGTCGCCGTTGGGCGACGTTGAAATTCCGGAATTCCGTGGCGCGTAAACGAGTCGCGAAGTCGCCGCTCAGCTCCGTTAATTAAATGAGTTAATTACTCGAGGTGGTACGGAGAACCGCGAATTTAGGAGAACGGACCAGCGACAATGACCGGCTGGATGAATGTTAATTGCGGGTGATCAACGGTATCGTGGATGCGCATAGTACACGATTTTAACAAATCCATGGCGCCAATCTGCTGAAGTGACAATAGAACTGAAGAAGATGATTTAAGAATTTTAATAAGGATGTATTATACATATTTCATAGTTTCATATTTTCAAAATAATGAAAAAATTGTGAAAAAATGACAGATTATTCTAGATCGCGTTTAAAAGTGATACAAAAAAATTTTTTGCGGCGATTTAGAACTCGGATGAAAAATTATTTGTGTTCTAATAGAACGTGTTCTAATAGAAAATTAAGAAATAATGACAAAAAAATCTCAATTTATATATTTATGTATAAGCACTTTAAGTATTTCAAATGATTTATGTAAAGTTTGCGATGTAGAAATTAGTTGTTTTATAAATAAACATAAATAAAATTCATTTTCCCCTTTAGGGGGACAACTATACACTTCTTTCATGCCAATCATATATATTTTTTAGCAGAACTATTAATATAATTATTATTACTAACATTATAGAAGTAATGACTATAAAAATGATGCTCCTAACCATAATTATTTTACCATGTGGTTATAGTCACAAATACTAAATACTTTTTTCTCAGTGTACTTAAAGTACTTATGCAAAAAAATGAGATTTTTGTCACTGTCTCTTAAAATAATTTAATAACAAATAACTTTTTACTAAATTAAACCAAATTAAACTAAAAATTTTTAATAATAAATAAAGTAAATAAATTATAAGAATGTGTTGTTAACTAAAAATATAATATTCAAACAACTTTCATACGTATATAGTTTACTTAAAGTATAATATAAATGTTAACAAATGTCTAATTTCAATTTAGGTCTGTACAAGTAATCTTTAGAAGTTACGAATGCAAAGTTGTGAATGGCGCATATGTTTAACTCCTCGAAATTAAGAAAGATATTGAGGCTCGGCTGAAATTAAACGTATCGAGAATCTCCAACGATGAAGAAAAATATTTTCATAAAACATAGATTCTCGAGAAAATCGTACAGATTGCGGAGATCGAGAACGCGACGAGAGAATGAAAATATCAACGGGGATCAACGGAGAGGGGAAGCGAGACGCGCGTAATCGCCGCACGATTCATGCACGCGGGTCGTAGGTCGCGGCAAGGGGTTAAGCAAAGGGGCGACGACGGGTCGGTATTACATGAATAATTAGTGCACGGCTTATGTGCGTGCGTGTTTGCGCGCGTGCGACGTCACGGCGCGCTTCGAAGAACGCACACGCGCGAATCGCGGGACGACGACCCGACGACTGCATGCCGGGTGCTGTCGGCAATTAAGCACCGTACCGGCAAGTAACGCGCGCCATTCGGCCGGCGCGCGTTTATTAATACCGTCGCAAAAAGCGCACGCAATTACGGGGCGATGCGCGCTCGCAACTGAGCCGTGAAAATAATTTCTACGTGCCGCCCGCGCAAATCCGGATAAACGCGGCGAGCAACATAATTAACGCGCGATCTGCCCGTCGAATTTAAGTATCGCTCTCTCGCGATTTCGACGAAAAGCTACGCGAATTATTTTTTCTCCCCTTATCCTTCTAGCGCGAGGCGGGTAGAGCTGTCGTTCCTCTGCAGGACGAGTGCAATCGATTTAAATACACGGGCGTGCGTACCTACAACGCCGCGCGCTTATCGTATCGCTTAAGTGGCCCTTTCTTGAGCGAGGGCTCAACGAGTGCCTTTCTTTAATTGCGCGGCCGCTCAACGTGGCTCCGACGAGTCTCTTTTCCGAAGCACGGACTGCAAAAAGCCCATCAAAGAGAAGAAGAAGGAGGGCTTCCCCTCTCTTCTTGACCATCTCATTGGATCTCTCAATTTCCGTCTCTCCTGTAGCGCACCTTCCTAGCTTCTTTTTTCAAAGGAAACAAGAAGAGAAGAAGAACAAGAAGAAGCTCTCTCTCTCTCTCTTCTTCTTCTTCTTCTTCTCTCTCTCTCTTTCGCAAACGGGGAACGCGGAAGGGACGGCACCTCGCACGGAAACTAGTTTGTTAAACTCGTTACCGATCCCTGAAATTGCCGTCTGGAAACGTTCGATTTTACTTTTCCGAGAAAAGGAGCAAAGGGCCGCGCGCGCGCGCGCGAGCGTCGACTCAAAAATTCCATCTCGCGATAACTATGTGCAGCCAGTGCACGAATCGCGTTCACGGCCGATTATTAACGGCACGTGCGATCAATTTAATCGACGAGGACGCAATCACGTTCACGTGAGCGCCGGTTGTCGCGGGGTCAAGGTGCACGTATTACGGATTCGCGGAACGCACATGTCCCGACGAAGGACAATTTGCGGGGCCGCCTCGAATAAGGACGGGGCGTCGATCGCACGTTGATCAAAGGGTCGGGAAACGCGAGGAAAATACGAGCCGGGAAGCGCTCTCTCAGGGGCGCGTCCTGTATATGTACTTCCGTGTATATCTATGAAATATGACTCCCCTCGAGATCGGAGCCGTAATCAGTTACGACAATTCCTTCTTCGTCGGTTTCTCGCCGATGGAATTCCGGAACTCCGAAGCGTCGTCGGCGTGGCGAACGGCCGATACGTGAGTTTACGAGTAATTTATTACCGGAGTGATTGGATACCCGGGGATCGGCGATGCGTAACCGTAGGATCGAGCTATTATATCGCGCAAGAGGCGGATCTATCGCGATGGGGCGCTCATCGCGGGCGTAAATGTGTCACGTATACGCATTGCCCGGCAACGTGCGGTAAAAACAAGAGCGCGGACCGCCTATCTAACGATCTGTGCGCCCGACGCGCGTACGTCGAATCGCGTTTTATCGCGACCGCGATACCGGGATGCTTTACCCTTCCAAGAAAGTCGTTACGTCGAAACGCGAGTATCGCCGTTGGATGTAATCCGATAACGGGCAATAATATACGGTAGTACAACGATATTTAATGTTGATAGACATTTAGTTTATATCGCGCGTCATTTCCTTACGTCAGATCTGATCGCCAGATGTCGGCTATTAGCGTCCGACGAGATTCTAATCTCTCGGATTGCGCAACGTGGCAATATGCCTGAAAGTGGCTGGCGTGTTCGAGAGACGAATAGCGCGTTCCGAGAGTGCCTGATCGATGCCGGGAATAATGAACGGGAACGGAGAGGAAGGAAGGAAGCGTTTCGGGGGAATTTCGCGACGCGCAGCCGGCCGCCTCTCTTCCCCATAGCCGAGACCCTGTTCTAGTCGGACGAGTGCACGGACCGGACGGCGCCGACCGACCACGGCGTGTACCCGCGCGGATTTAATGGAAGTTAAATGAATCGCATTGTTCCTTCCTGCCAGGCACTCCGCGAGTCCGGTTCTCCGGCTCTTTGGCGGCGCGCCAGCTGAAGCTCCCGCGCGAAAGGGAAAAACGTGCGCGGCGCGGAAAAGCGGACGCGGACGATGCATCAGCCCCGTCGAGACAAGGCTTGTTCTCGAGGTGAATCCGCGGTGGCCGGTGGTTTTTTTTTATCGCCATGAGCCAATCTCAATTACATCGCGGAAGAACGGCGGCCTTTAAAACTCGTATCAGATTACGCATTGGAGATTGATTGCGAATTGAAGATCAGAATTCAACTAATTGGAACAAAACGGATTAAAATTAAAATTATCTAATTAGTCCAATTTTAATTTTCAATCCGCAAACCTCTATCTCCGATACATAATATGACATAAATTTAAAGACAGTATTAGACGCATTGGAGATTGAGGACTGCCAATTGGAGATTAGAATTCAATTAGAACAAAACGGATTAAAATTAAAATTATCTGTGATTGGTCAAATTCTAATCATTGATTCGCAATCCTCAATCTCCAATGTATAATTTGACACGGGTTTAAAATCCGCATTAGATTATGCATTAGAGATTGAGGATTGTCAATTAAAGATTAGAACAAAACATATTAAAATTATTTGTGTGATTGATCAAATTCTAATCTTCAATTTGCAATCCTCAATCTCCAATGTTTAATATATTTACGAATTGGAGATTGAAATTCAACCAATTAGAACGAAATGGATTAAAATTAAAATTATCTGTGTAATTGGTTAAATTCTAATCATCAATTCGCAATCCTCAATCTCCAATGTTTAATATATTTACGAATTGGAGATTGAAATTCAACCAATTAGAACGAAATGGATTAAAATTAAAATYATCTGTGTRATTRGTTAAATTCTAATYATCAATTCGCAATCCTCAATCTCCAATGCGTAGTTTAATACGGGCTTTAAGCCCTTGTTATGCATTGAGGATTGCGAATTGATGATTAAAATTTGAACAATCACACAGATAATTTTAATTTAATCCGTTAATTTTGTTCTAATTTATATATATATATATATATATATATATATATATATATATATATATAGAGTTGAATTCTAATCTATAGAGTTGAACTCTAATCCGCAATTTTTTTGAAGATTGAGGATTACGAATTGGAGATTGAAATTCAATCAATTAAGACAAAATGGATTAAAATTAAAATTATTTGATAGATCCAATTCTAATCTTCAATTCGCCATTCTCAAACTCCAATGTGTGATCTGACGCGTCGCTCGCGCGTAAAAAGAACACGCACAAACAGAACGTATCGAGCTCACGTCACACGTCAAAGTTTACGCACGCGAGATATATATTATGATCATCGTTACGGCTTTAAAGTAGCGCGACGCTCGCGCAAATCGTGAGCCTCGAACATGCGCGTGTGCTTGTTTCGTCATGCTACTTTTCCAGGCATCCCTCCCGCACTCGATACAATCATCAAAAACAATTTGAGCTTAACTCTTACATCGATTAACCCGGAGTCACGATAGCGGAGTCCGGGGTACAATGGTCGGTGCGGCGTAGGTAATTACTTAACGCAAATCGTCGTCTGTTAATGCGAGTCGACTACTCGCTGAGTAACGACCGTGTTTCATTAGCCGCCGATGCCATTAATCGTGATTTCCTATCACCTAATTAAACGGGCAAACTCGACTACACGTGACTATTCAACTTCGGCGCGAGGCACCACCCGCCTCGGCTGTCCGGCCGCTCGTAAATTTTCGAGCGCGGTGGGACATCGAAAGGATTACGATTATGTCGCGGGATTACGATCGTAAAAATCCCCGACGCGCTTCCGCGCTTCCTGTTTCCTTCCTCCTAAATTAATTCATCAGGAAGCGGAAGGTGAAGGGAGTCTAGCCTGAAATATATCGTGGAGAGCCGCATGACGAGAGATACGGGAGATCCGTAAGAAAAGTCAGTAGTTTTATGAGACCGATTTTATAAGAGTCGTAAGTCGTAGGCCGCAAGAAATTAACCAATCATAATCGACTATTCTTTTCACATTTGACTGTGATTGGTCAATTTCTTGCGACTTACGACTTACGATTCTATTGTAGAACCGGCGTAAGAATACGAGAGTGTATTGATGGAACGAGCTCAGCTGTGGAGTCAATTACGAAGGAGGAGAACCAGTGGGAGAGACCGTGCGTGTCTGTAGCGTACATATTTGTAAAATGGAGGGTAGACAGGGGGGAGAATGATAGCGCATCGCTTCGCCGCGGTACCGATTCGCGTCCGTAATTGCCCTCGCATCGATTGTTCTTACGAGGTCAGCCCCTCGTAACATAACTATGGTTCTCGTGGCCTAGAATTTCGCCCTAATGCTTCCCGCGGCAAAGAGGAAGATCGTCCACCGATCTCGCGCATAAATCGCGTGTACTTGGATCGACGTCCCGCGGCAAGTCGCGCTACGAATCTCTCGGAGCCGATCTCGCGGATCGAGCGCTCCTCGTGAAAGGACCGGTCTCGCACGAGATTGTCTCCTCCTGTGACTCCGATCGGGTCGATCGAATTGACGATTCGAAGATTTATACCGCACGATCGACGACGATCACTGCTCGCGCGACAAACCCGGCGAAGAAATCGGCGAGCGAACTGAGAGATCGCGGGATCGGCGCGGCGCGGCGACGAGCGAACGCCAAGACGCTCGGTGACAGACTGAACCGGACGGACTACCGAACCAACCATCGTGTTCGGCGCTCTTACACCCCGAAGGTGTTCGAGGAGGCGCCGGCCGAGGGCGACCGACCGCCACCGAGCGTCGCCGATCCGGCTCGTTGCACCGAAAGCTTCGCGGCCTGTTATCTATCCCCGCGCTCGCTGGCGATGCACGATATCCACCGTACCATAGCGGGTGGCATGGTAATGCAGTCGCCGCAAGTTTTCGCGGTGGGGGAAGATGAAGCCTGAACCGACCTGTCCGTTAACGCGATGATGAGCATCGCGCGAATCTCGCTTAACTCCTCGCGAAAGCTCGAATGGATCGGTAAACATTTTATAATTAACAGAAGCGACTTTTCACGAATCGATGCGTTCAATTTTCCTGACAATTATCTGCTTGTTGTACGTATATCGATTGAATCGTGACTACATGGAAAGAACGGTTTTGCTGAAGTATGTCAGAGAAAATTTCATCTAGATACAGATCTGAAAATTATGTTGGACCGTCAAAATAATTATATTGGCCGCTCATCCTGATTGCTAGAATGTCAAAACTTTTTGCAGCATTATCATCATGCGGTCTCATATAATTATTTCGATGGTGATTATTTATTCAACGTAATTATTATCAGATGTGCATTTAGCTAAATTTTTAGGTACTTTAATAAAACTTCTTTTCGTGTGCTTGTCAATTTATTATTCGACTATTTCTCTTTATTTTCAATAATAAGTGAAAAAAATAGTAAATAATACAAATAAGAAAAAGGAGTCTTATCTTCAGTTATATTTTTCGCAATAAATTTTCAGTTTTTAGATGCTTACATGGAAAGAATGATTTTGCTGAAGTATTTAAAAATTAAACAAGATGATCTGAAAATAATTTTGTTGGACTTTCAAAATATTATTGAAGAATGAATTTCAAAATTTACATAAAAATATCATATTATTAAGATCCGCTTTGAATAAAGGCTATCTGTATTTTTAATTTCCTTTGCATTTTTTTTCGTTAGAAATATTACGGATGTCGTTCGTGTGTCGCTCGCGAACGCACATCAATCGCACATCAATCGCACGTTGCTCCGAGAGCGGAAACCGCGCGCGCTTTGTTTGTCCGGCGAGGATCGGGGATAAAGCGGTTAAGATAAAACGAATCCATTAGGTCCTGAGAACCTAAGGATGCCCTTTAAGATGAGGCGACAAGAAAAACCCGCAGCTGACATAATCACAGGGGAGGAGAGATACGTGCCTATTAACGGCACCGCGCGCCGCGCGCGGCCGCGAACCGCGAGAAGATTGCTGTAGCGGTTAACCGAATAGCGACACTTAGGCGAAATTATTAGGATCGCCGCAAATAGCTCCGCCTTTCCTTCGTGTTTAACTCGTTAAGACGCATGTCTCGCGCGGAAAAACGTCCCGTTGCGGCGTCATATGGGCTCGCTCTTTTGCGGCCGTAATACCGTAGGAATCGCTCACACTCGCGACAAACCATTAATTTCGCGGCTGCGGTAAGTCATCAGTTTATTTCTCGGCGATAAACGGCAAAAAAGTCGCGTGGATGACGTGCACGAGGCTGACATGGAAATGAAACGCGCCGCGCGATCGAACGCTGCGATTCCGCCTCTCGGCGTCACTGAGGGCGAGGCAGGAGAATCAAAGACGAAAAAAATGCGAGGGAGGGGGAGAAAGGGAGGAAGGGAGAGACCCGCAGGAGGACCGAGAGCGATTGTATTAGTGTAATTATATGGGCGGGACGGTCTGGGTGCGGCGTCTTAATTAACTCCGCTAATTTCTCGATTAACGCGACGGCGTCCCGCGGGAGGGAGATGAAGAAGGACGAAGGTCGGACGACGATGAAAAGCGATGGCCTTTTTTCCCGTCGAGGATTTCGTTCGGCCGGCACGTTCGCCAATTCGCCGTTCCGCTGCACGAAACGGGAAACCGCCGGCGGCGATTTTATCTCCCGATCTACATAACTCCCGGTTGTTCGCACTTGTACGAGCTACGCGATTATGAATGTCGACACGCCAAACGGAGCGTGTTATCCGAAACGCCGCTCGAATGAAAAGAAGCGAGACGTTTCGCATAATTAAGAGCGTGCACGGTTTCCTCGCGGCCGTTACCGCGAATTATTTTCACAGTCTCGTGGAGACGATCATCGTCTTCGTACGTACCGTAATGGGGACCTTACACGGTCAATAATACTGTCAACAAAATTTTAGAACATCTACCACAGAGCGATACTGATACTTGAGAATCAAAAAATCCGGATTATAGACGATATTTTACAATAATCCATCAATGTTAATTACACGAAAAGAACATTTTTGCTAAAGGATCTAAAAATTTAGCTAGATACAGATCTGAAAATAATTTTATTGGACCAACAAAATAATTATGTAGAACGTTTAAGCCTCGATGATAATGTTGCATAAAGTTTTAACATTCTAGCAATCAAGTCAAACACAATTACATAGTAAACAATATTTTGTATTTGTGTTAAAAACGGTCCTTCTTAAAATTGTTATGTTGAAATCTTAACGTGTTCGAATGTTAATTCAACATAATGTGATTATGTTACTTAAATATTTTGTGTTAAATTGATATTTAACATAGCTTTAACATAATATAATTTATGAGAGTGAATAAACAAATAATGGAAAAATAATATAGTTTCAAAACATAAATTTTAAGATAAATAAATAAAAGATGAATGTACATGTTAATTTAACATATTATAAATGTTTAATGAAGAAATATGCTTTCATAAGAAATATGTTTTCAAATTGTGTCAAAGTGTCATATTTTTTTGTATTAAGTTTTACATAATGTTTGTATTATTTTCTAACATATTCGGTCTCATCTTCTGTCAAATTAACACAAAAATTTGGCTAGATCATTTCGGACATGTGAAATGTGTTAAATTTTCCAACAGTGTATTTTCAGATCTGTATCCAGATATTAAATTTTTAGATCAGCAAAACCATTCTTTCCATATACACACGATTAATCGTATTGTATAACACAATAATATTTTATTTATAATAATATTGACAGTATTATTAACACTATTATTGATAGTTTTATTAAATGTACGAACTTTATGAGTTACAATACACATAATTAGATTATATGATAGCAAAGATCACAAAAAAGTTGCTCTCCTTTTCTCTCTTGAGCATCTTGTTATTATAATTTATACGAAACACGTGTCTCTGGTCGTCGATGAATTTTTCCCGAGATTTTTTCTCTCAATCTCGCGCACCTGTTGGCGCAATTTTACCGCGCCTTACGGTATCATCACCACGACGAACCGTTTATTACGTCACACGAGCGTATCACAAGAATTCATAGAGAAGACGACGAGGAGGTATGGAATTCTCGAGACCCGACGACGAGAGGGCGGAAGTAAATATCCTCGGGAGAAAGGATGTGGGCGTCGCGATGGAAAATAACGATCGACCGCCCTAGAAAAACATCGTCCCAGTCAGGATATTTCTTCGTCTTTCGAGACGAAGCCGAGGCGGCCGTCCGATCGTCGCGCCGGGTTATCACGCGTTCAGATCGCTCGCACGGGTCATTTGTTCGGGGGAAAATTACGGAATTGCGGCCTTTATTACCTCGTCGCGGCCTATCACCTATCGGCTTCATTTTTTTATGCTGCTATCGTTTCGAGGCGCATCCTTCTTTACACGCTCTGATAACAATTGATCCGTTCCCGCGAAATTGTCGACTATGCGTCTCGCTTTCTTCCTCCCTTTTATGGGCGCTTTGTTATAATTAGGGAATATTAATTACATTTTCAGATGTCACATATAATACGGTCATGAAATCACCAATATTTAAACTTTAAGCATAGTATTATTTTATTTATTACCTATATTTTCTTATCTTAATATTAAATTTTTTTTTAGCATGACAGACAATTATATTTGCAGAAGCTATTGTTGAATTAAATTATTATTTTATTTCTTACCAGTAATATTTTTTTTAAATTTTATTTGCTAAAATTACTGTCAATTACAATGACAGATACAGAACAGTGAAAATAAACCATTTATATTTGGGATTTATTATATTTATTACTCCGCATTAGTTAAAGCAAATTGTTCGTTTGCGTTTGTTCATGCTCGTTTTTGGTTAAACCTTTTGTTTCTATCACTCTATTTCTTACCTGCAAATTTTCTTTTTATTCTAATATTAGTCGGCAATCTTTTTTGGCGCGGGTAATTGTATTTGCTGAAGCTGTGAATGACAATGACAGACAGTGGTAAAAATATAACACTGTTTATATTTAGGATTTGTTGTACTCCATTTTAGTAACGCCGGATTAAAGCAAATTGTTCATTCGCGTTCGTTCTTTCTTAATCTGGATTCAATTTGAACACCTTCCGCTTCGAAATACGGCATTGATTTCTCTACAGTTATACACAAATTGATGTTGCACGCGATGAAAGTATCTCGACCTCGCGTTAGCGTATCATCTTGCTGCATGGTAGCGCAGCTGTGGTAATTTCTACGCCGGGGTAACGACGGGAATTATCGCTGTTATGTTTTGCCTCGATGTCTCCCGCGCTACAGCTCCCCGCGACTTCTCCGTTCCATTTCTATGGAAATTCGTGTTTCACGGTAGCGTTTCTCCGCGAGGCAACGAGGCTCCGCCGCATGGGCGGCTTAAGACGCGGCATGTTTGCGTCTTTCTCGGGAAAACGGACGTCCTACGTCGGCGCCCGCGTCGTCAGGATCGTAACGCGACGCGCGAAAGCTTCTCCGCACATTCGCGAGCGGGTGGTAAAAGGAAGGAAAAACATCAACGTGGATGAGTTTGTTCTTGGCGTTTACACCGAGCATCGAGATATTTCATGCTTAAAAGAAGCTGCACGTCCGTAATAAAAGAAAAGATATTATTTCATATATATATATATATATATCGGTTTTTTTATATCTTCTTAGTAAATTCTTCCGCGTGGAGCGCGACGCGCCTCCCCGAGCCGCCAAAATTCGCCGCTGCGGCCTTCTCGCTTTTTTTCTCGATGCCGTAATGCGGGGCGTAATAACGGTTATTTATAGGCAGTAAACGGCGCGCGCGCTTCTTTTTTTTCCTTCCCCGAAACCATCCTCCTTCTGTTCTCCAGTGTTCTCGTTCCTCGAAACACGGGAGTGGAGGCCCTCGCGAGAAATCGCGATAACCTCGGAATTTCGGTCGGGCGCTTTTATTTCTCTTTTCCCTTTGCAGCTGTCGTGAACTTTTAAAACGAGCGCGAGGACGGCGCGCGGTTACGAGCGCGATCGCGAACCGAATCATCCGCGAGACCGAAACGCCCCGAGAGATGGGAATTTCGTCGTCGGAGCGACTCGAGCGAGAATAAAATTTCAGGACGCGTTACGTAAATCCGTGGCGTGAACTTAAACGTGAAAAAACGTGAATTTATCTGAAATTTAATCGTTTTCAATCTCTTTGCAACTTCATGCCTGGTTTGACAAAGCAATCTTTCTTTTTCTTTTTCAAGATCATATAACTATTCATCGATAACCCTTTCAAAGTTTTTTAATTAGAGGATTCTGGATTAAAAAGCGATTTTTTTATTAAGATCAAATTTCAAGGTTTTTTTTTAGATGAAAACTATTAGATACAAAAGGGTTTTGAATGCATATTTATATATGTTTAAACTGTATGTATCCATAAACTATATGTATCTAAAATTATATCTTAAACTATATATAATTATATGTAAACTACATGTAATTTTTGAAAGTCTTTTAACTCAATATTTTCGAATCTAAACCACGCACATTTTGTCTTAAAACAATGTTAAATTTATTATAATCTATATTAATCACTGTCATCTATATTAGAAGTCGATAATTTTAAAAATTATATTTTTTTTTATTGAAAAAAGAAACTGACAAATTATAACAATGCTGCCATTTTATTAAATCTTATATACAATCTTTTTATTCTAGTATAGACAATAGCAACATTCATATAGATTAAAAATTTTGTTTTACATATAGGAATCCTTTGATTATGTCCACTATCAAGGAACATTTTTTAAAGACAGGATATGCATAACGCTTTATAACTTTGAAAATATTGAGCTTAGAGACTTCCAAAAACTCATACATATACATGAATAAATATGTATCCAAAACTTTATATTTCTATGTTCAACAGCTTTTTTAAAAATTTTGAAAATTGCTTTCTCAGATCAGATCAGAATCCCCCCTTAAATTCAAAAGACATGATTCACAATCTAAATTAAGAATATTCTGGCTACACAATATTAGCTTTATTAAAATTTAACGATAAAAAAATAATAAAAAACCGACTAAAAATTTTATCATAAATACCCTGAAACCAACTGCAAAACAAAACAACAAATAATTTGATTTGCAATAGCTTATATAGCAAAATTTTGCTGTAGTTAAATAACTTTTAAACGAGTAAGTGGACCCAAATGAATTTTTGCATGAATATTTATTAGAATTCTATTAGTATATGTAGAAAATTTGATTTAATTCGTAAATGGTACTTCCTTATCAAATTTGAAAATAAGTACTTAAATAAATGTACAAAATGCAATTTTACATTGAAGAATCATTGCAAGCAAAATAACTTTTATTATTCAATAATTTTGTGCTTAAATTTTACACAAATACTCAGACATAATAATAGAACAATCTATACAATTTTAATAGTTTTGATAATGTTTTTAGAAGTGACATATAATACCTTTAAAAAAGATCCTGTGCAAACTATAAAATGTTGACAACATAATCTACACTTCGTAATTCGATACCGAGGCTGGCGAGCGCGATCGACGAGTAGATGGGGAAAAGCAGAAGGAATGCAGAAATTGCACGTCTTGCCATCTTCCACGATGGCATACCGTGCCTCGGTGGTGGTATCGTGGTTAATTGCGGCTGACAAAGAAATTCCCAGGCGCGAACTTCGTGATACGAAGAGGGAAATAATAGAGAGCCATGGACGCGGCGAGAGATGAAGGAGTTAAGCGGACGAGTGCTCTCGCCTAGGAAAACCGAGAATTATCGGCATGCAAAGACAATTTACCTTGGATAATTGCGCGTCTCGTTGACTTTCCATCAACGCGAATGTTGCATTAACAAGCAAAAGTATCCCAGAGCTCCGTCAGTCGATAGTTTGCAACGCGGTCTTTTTCAACTTCAGATATTTCAAATAATGTAGAAAAAAAGATTCTTTTTTGCGATTTCTTTATCCTTCCTTTAATGACACATCGCATTAAGCGACTAGACAATCAACATTATTATATATTGATAATTATCATACAATATATTGTATTATAATATTATATCAATAATAATATTAATTGTCTATAATTTGTACTATTACTTGTAATATAATTGCTCCCTTTAGATGCAAAACAAACGCTCATTATAATCTCCAGATGATCAATAATATTGTGGAGTATCAAATATTGATCAATAATATTAATTGTCTAGAGGCCGCTTATATTACGTAAACACATAGAAAGCGTTGAAATTTAGGAAGTGTGCAATCCACAAGATCTTCTTGTCGACACGCATGTACGCAAATAGGTGATAGATAGGACAGGTTCCATCAGGAGTTCATAACGGTTCATAACGTTCGCCAAACGATCACGCGAGAGCGATTCGCGCACGAAAATGCGGAACGAATCTAATGCCGAGAGAGAATATCTTCGGTGCCGAAGACAGTCGAGGTAGATCATAGATCGCGGCTCACCTTATTCGCGAGGTCCAGCATGTTTCCCGTCCCGCCGGCGGCCGCCTCCACTAGCTTCTGAAGACTATGGGGTTCCGGCGACAAGTCACGGGCACCGCTGTCGAACTCCCAGCTTTCATGTCGTCCCGACACGGTGCCTGAAATAGAAATTACGAGTACTAGTACGGCACATTTAAGGAAAAATCGAATGAGGAAGAATGACGCAAACGCGACTCGAGTTTAACGAGAGATTCTCAATTATTTCGAGGAAAAAATTGCGCGCGTTTCTTGTCTCGCTAATTGTACATACGTAGTAGCGCAAAATAATTAAAAAAAGTAACGATCGTGAATTGGTTCTTTTGATAACGGCCTGGTAATCGTTCACTGGAGAAGATTTACGGTTGACGGCGAACGGAAACGCGCGCGGCAACATGCAATATCCCAAAAGTCGTCACTTCTAATTCGTTCATCGATCTCTCGCGTATCCAGTTGCATGCGACCCGCTCGATCGGAATTACAAATGCCGCTGCAATATTTCCGCAGTCGTCCCGTATTCATTGTTCCATCAATCATCAATTTCGAACGGACAGCTCGCGCTCTATTTCCACGCGGAACGCTAGATCGCGATACATTGTTCGACGCACGATATTCCATGACCCTTGCGTTTCGTTGAACAAACGTTACATTTTTAGAATCAGCGGGCGAGGACGCGATGTTTGTTACTCGCGCGAGTCTCCCAGTTCCTTTCGGTCAAGGTGATTCATCGCCGCGAGCGGAATGGAGAGATCTGTCGCGGAAATTCGAGCGATTTGTACGATTCTTACCGAGACTGTTGTCGCTGCTGGTGGGCAGGTACTCCGGCGTGTGGGTGTGATGTGGACTGCTCCGCCGTTTGCCGGCTCTGAGCGCCTCGATTTCCGGTCGCAGAGCCAGACGCCGCCTAAGGAACTCTTGATAGGAAATGCGACCGTGCTCGTCCGCGCCCAATTCCCGCATCAATTCCTCCACCGAATTCTCGAGGTTCAATTCCCGGCACACCGTCAATAGGTCCTGGCTGAAAAACAGAGTTGGCAAAATTCTAAAATTTTTTGAATGAATTTCCATGCCAGTGATAAAAACCGATATTTTCCGGAAAAAAAACCGTCAAAAACTGTTTTTTTTCTTGATAAAATAAATAAATATATTTTTATTGGTAAAATAAATAAAATTGATAAAATAAATAAAAACACACACACACACACACACACAAACTATGTTTTATAAATATTCTATACGATTTCTAGGCAACCCAGATCTATATTAATACAAGTTTTCAATTTTATTATTTGATTCTGTTAATTCTATTAACAATATTGTGTTTTTCTCATTAAAAATTAACGTAAAATTAATATTTATACTTCCTAACTAACATTTATATTTCCGTTTTCAGTTTAAAAAGTGTTTCACATATATTAATTTGAATTGAAAAAGACTTTATTATTACATGAAAAGAATGGTTTGAATGAGCTGAAGTATAATATCAAAAAATTTAGCTAAATACGGATTTAAAAATAATTTTGTTTAGATCATCAAAGTAGAACGTTCAAACTGGTTGCTAGAATGTTAAAATTTTTTACAGCATTGCTTATTAGGCTTGACCATTCTACATAATTTGTACACTACTTTGACAGTCCAATTATTTTCAGATCTGTATCCAGCAAAATTTTAGATCCCTCAGCAAAATCGTTCTTTCCGTGTAAAGTTTTATTACTATTGGTTCGTTATTGGATGGTTTCTTTAAATTATAGTGATTAGTATCATTTACAAATTAAAGCATAAATATTTTTTTGCATAAAGTTAAATATATCTTAATATTAGATATTAATATTTTTAGTACCTTTTTAATTTTTGCCAATTTATTTAATTAGATAAAATCCGAGACAATAAAAACTGGAATTTATTGTTTTTTTCTACCCATTGGATTTTTCTGACCAAGCCTGCAGGGTTGCGTTCGAAAACTTACCTGAATACGCTAGGATATCATTATATCTTTTTATCATTCATGTAAAACAAGAGTAGAATGACAGCTCGGATAAAGTTTTCGAACGCAGCTCTGAGTGAAAAATCGAAAGCGAAAGCCATTAACGGCTGGCGGAACACTTTGTCGAATATCTCGGGTACATAGGCGCGAAATTGGTTCGCGATTTTATCCGAGATCGCGAATGCCTTTCGTTTAAAGGGAACTTGGACTTCGTCAGCGAGAAATTTCCTCGTAGCGACCGCGCGGAGTCCCGGCCACTTGACGCAAATCGCAAATAATAAGTCGCCGGCCGGTATCGCATATTAAGCGGAATGTGTATTATGAAGATTTAAGTACTCTTTTTCTATGAATAATTCATCTCATGAATAATTCACGCGTCAGAGGCACAACGCGGAAGATCGGGCACGAAACGGTTAAAGGTAGAAAAGCGCGTTCGCCGACTCGGCGACTCGAGCCCGCGAATCGTTCTATCGATAGCTTATGGATTCGAAGGAGAATATTTAATAATCCATTACGGAGACGAGATCAAAACTCGGAGACCTTTTCCCAACCCCGGTCGACAATGATCGCCCGACGTGTACACAGCAAACGGATTTACAATAAAATCGCTCTATCCCGCGAGCTCTAAGACGCCCTTTCGTTTTAACGATACCGTCGAGATTCATTTAATTAAAAGGGACGGCTACAGGGCGCCGGCGCTTGTCATATCATCCCCGTACGGTCCTCTCCGTCCATTACGATGCTCAAATAATTGTCTAACCGGCTGGAAAGACGAGAGCAGGCCCGTCACTCTTGATTATCGGTCGCGACGGCGACGCCGCGGCTCGATGAGGAGCGATTCGCGCGATGGGCGCG
This sequence comes from Cephalotes varians, assembly GCA_037157785.1. Taxonomy (NCBI): domain Eukaryota; kingdom Metazoa; phylum Arthropoda; class Insecta; order Hymenoptera; family Formicidae; genus Cephalotes; species Cephalotes varians. The sequence continues at coordinate 307,121 of JANQDE010000061.1, read as the reverse complement.
TCACGCGCGCGAACCAACGCTGAGAATCGCAGCGGACCGCCGCGCCGCGCCGCACCGTCGCTATTTTCCGGCGAGCCAGGTCGACAGGACAACATTAAAGATGCATCAGTTACAGCCGTCTGCCGCCACGGAGATGTCCCCGTCCCCGGAAAATCGTTAAACCAGCCGGCCTCATCCTTTCGCGATTTCGTCGCGCGTTCCAGACTCGGAAGCTGCGACGGTTGTTGGAAATCACGGGATTGTAAATTATTTGCGATACAATCTGAATAATCCGAATCCCGAGGGGATATAATACCTGGGAGGATATAATAAGCGACGTATATATAAAGAGGCTACCGGATATGTCAACTACATACGCTGTTAGGAAATTTGTGTTAAATTTAACACATTTCACGTGCCCCAAACGGTCCACTCAAATTATTACGTTAATTTGACATAAGATGAATATGTTAGAAAATAACACAAAAATTAATACAAAAAATGTAACATTTTGACAATTTGTGGAAACATACACATATATATATATATATTTCTTCAGTAAAATTAACATTTATAATATGTTAAATTAACACGAACATTCTTCTTTGATTCATTTATTTTAGAATTTATGTCTTTAAATTACATTATTTTTATGTTATTTGTTTATTTACTCATAAATTATGTTATTTTTACATTAAGAAATGTTAAATATCAATTTAACACAAAATATCCAAATAACATAATAACATTATGTTAAATTAACACTCGGACATGTTAAAAATTCAATACAAAAATTTTAACAAGGACCGTTTTTAACACAAATACAAAATGTGTTTTACTGTATAGGGAATTGTATTATAAATTACGATAAATGTCTAATGGAAATCTTTTACGGAAAAAGAACGATGGCTGCTGAAGTATCTAAAAATTTAGATACAGATCTGAAAATAATTTTGTTCGTTCCAAAATAATTATGTAGAATGCTCAAACTGATAGAATGTTTCAGCAGCATTTTGACGCTTAAGCGTTCTACGTATTAGACATGCAAATTAATTTGAATAATTAATTCATATATCTATTTGTATATCATTAATTAATTTGATGCCATTATCTATGCACACCATAATGCGCGAATATTTTAATTGGATTTTGCGATCGATGGATGGTTGACCAGAGTCAATCATCTACAAATTTCTTCTTTTTTAGAGTTATATACAAAATCCTTTTCATCGCCAGTAACTTTCATTACTTGAAAATTGATTAAAGCACCGAATTAATTTGCAAAATAATAATTATTTTGATTGAGTTCAACAAAATTATTTTCAGATCTGTATCTAGCTAAGTTAGATACTTTAGACACTTTAAAAAACTGTTCTTTCCGTGTAGGATTGCATATCGTGCGGATATCGTTAAAATCGATCGAACTGCATCCGCACTCACTTATTGGTTTCCGTCAATTTTCTTTTATTTTTCCCACAAAAAATGTTGCGGATATTGGACGCGCTTGTACGGGGCGCATGCGCGCGCGACAATCAAGGCCGATTCTGAGGGCAGAGTATCTCTATCTCTCATCTCATCGAAACAATGGTGTCGCCGGTTTAGGCACGGTCGTCGCGAATTAAACGTCACGCATTAATTACCGCGCGTCCTTCCCACGCGCCGCCGCCGCGACGTCCATCGATATTAATGGACTGCGTATAGCGTCATCGTCGTCGGCGCAGGCCTACTTCCGGCGCGGACGTCTGTCCCGTGACGCATGAAAGCTCCATCGGAAGCTCGACCGATACTCGCGGCCGTTGCACTCGAACGAGTCCTACACGCGCCTCAACCGCGACGCAATTGATACACGGATTACGTTAACGAATGTCATCGACCGGACCGTTAACTTTGATCGACGTCAAAGTTGTTTCTAACGTTTCTTTAGACTCCACATTATTACAATTTCTGTTTCATCTTCCTTTAAAGCCTTGTGTCCTCGTGTAATGTTAGAAATCGCGTTTAGGTAAAGAAAAAATTAACAAATCACAATTCAACGCGATTGATCTTTTTCTATCCGAGACAAGGTGTTTATTGAAATTTTGTCTATTGAAATAAAATCTCTGATAATTCCCGGATTTTTATTCAAAATTCCAGGTAAAATTAGGTAAATTTTTAATGTAACTTTGAAATAAATTAGAATGTAAGAAACACAAACAAACTATATATTGTAAATTAGTAGAAAACGAGGGATATCACGAAACTACATCTATTCTTTTGTATGACTGGAGCCGCGAGAAACTTGTAGAATGGTATAGGAAAGACTCTACAATATAGTATTAATTACTCTTTTCTGCTGTATATTATTTTCTGTAGTCATCTTGATTTTTTAATTAAAAACACGTGAAACACACGAGAATGTACGCAAATGTACGCGGATGTGTATGCCATACTTATTGCTAACCGATCGTCGACATTTTGCATTGTCAAGAAAAAATGATCAAAGAAATGTTTTCAGAGAAAGAGACAGAATCTAAATTTAAAAGTAAAATTTTTTCAAAAATTTCCCCGAATACCGATAAAATTCCATGAAAATCCCTGATTTTCAAGGAATAAAAAAGAAAGCCCTCAAAAATTCCAGGTTCCTCAGGTTTTCCCTAAGATCTCGAAGCGATGTCTGGTATCGTGGACATAAGGCTTAAAGGATGTACGGTCGCGCAAGACACGGTGAAAAATCTGGAAGAAAGGGCGTTATCGGTGGGACTCTACGATCTTTACTGACGCAATACCCGGCGAGGCATGCAAAGGCACACGCGTAATGGTGCGGCCAGACTATGCGCGATTCATGGTGATTCGCGTCCTTTCGACAAAAAAACCGCTCCGCTAGCGAATTGACACGAATATTAAACGACCAGTGCAAATTCGACGAATATGTCCATTTGCATTGTTTGTAAATCTTGAATAGAAAATTGCGAGTTTTGAACCGTCACGAATCACGAATCGCGCATAATCTGGCGCCAGCATAAGACGCGACATCAGGATCATTCGTCGGCAGATTCATTCGTCCGCGTTTATTAATAGACAGACAGGCGGAGAAAGAGAGAAAGAGAGAGCGCGAGAGTTTAGGGCGGGTCCGTGTATGTACCATCGCGACACTCGACGGCGTCCTCGTCTATGTCGGGACAGTCTCTCCAGAGTTCTCGTCTCCCAAAGTTTGAGCGACTGCTGCATCCTCCCTCGCGCCTCCCTCTTGTCGTTCCTCCTCTTGCACGCGATGCTGACGACCGTTCACTTCCGATTTACTTTGAGCCCGCGTCGCAACGAGAAGTCGCCGCTACGAGACGTGAGACGAGATATGCGTATCGATGTGGAATAAGTACCTATCGGATTTCTAATCAAAGGACTTTGGAGTCTTGTTTTAGAACACAATAAAACATGGGAAAAACAGAAAAAGAGATAACGTGGATGGCGAATGTACAAAAAAAAACGATTTTGCTAAAAGATCTAAAATTTGAGCTCGATACAGATCAGAAAAGTAATTTTGAACTATCAAAATAATTATGTAGAACGCTCAAACTAGTCGCTGTCAAAATTTTTTGCAGCATTACTCATTATTTTTAATTCAACAAAATTATTTTGATGCTTCAAAATTATTTTCTAGATCTATATCCAGAAAATTTTAGATCCCTCAGCAAAATCATTCCTTCCGTGTGCAATACTCGATATTTTCAAGTTTTGGGACTAAGGGGAGAGATATTCATAGTCGATTCGTATATTTAAGATCGTCTTAATCCTCCATTGGCAATGTATAATTTTGCATCTTGCGTCAGCATCTTAGGTCTTCGAGATTCAGAGCATCTTTTATTGTTCCGAACTGTATAAAAATCTGAAGAAATTCTTGTATACTTGTGAAAGCTTTAACGTTTTTACAAGTAATAGAAGTCGGATCATATTTTATTTATTTTTTTACAAATTTAAATCATAAGTAAAAAAATTTACTATAAAAAAATCGATTGTGTCTTTAAAGTCTAACTCTACCGACGAAAGATTAAGATGATAAACCAATCAGAGTCGTATTAGCAGTTTAATCCTGATCTATCGTAAGTCCCTTACAGCGTAATGTTTGTAATAGCTGTCGTAAGCCCATCGTAAGACTCAATTTCAACCCTCAACAACTACGTCGTTTGTCGTTACAATAACCAATGAGAATACAATCTTCTCGAAGCACTATTGACTATTGTGCAATACAGATTAAAGGCATTGCGATTTTATGTAGACAGACAATGTTTACGATAGCTACTTTCCTTACGACACAATCACTTACGAATTAAAGCGTTACAACAGGCTTTACGTAGATCAGGCTTAAGACGTTACTTAAGACGGTCTTAAAATAAAAACAGACTATAAATACCGGTCTTAAAATCTCTTATAATTTCGGGTTTTGCTCACGATCACGATTTGACGGATTCTATGGATCTTCGCGAAAGATTTCACGTTGCGAGGAATACGTCCACGAACGGAGCGGATCGCGCGACGCCGGCCGTGCGTCGAGTGCCACTGCGACGCGCGGATAAATGCATTCCGCGCTGCGGTTCGAGAGGTGAAACAAAAAGGCAGAGACGGGAGAAAAGGAATACTCTCTATCCTATCTATATATCTCGTCGCCGGCGTAAAGAACGAACGCAACTTAATCCACCGTGATGCGTGTCGCTCATCCCGTCCCGTTCGCGGGCGCCGCATTTGCGGTTTTACACCAGACACGTGAGTTTATTTTAAATGTACACGCATGTCCCTCTCTCCCTCTCTCTTGCGGATGGCCTTTCTGCGTTCTCGTGAAGAAATCGCGACTTAGAACAAGCAGAGAATTCTACAAGTATTTTTTATCTGAAGTCTCCCGTGTTCTTATTAAATCCTTTCCAATTAAAATTTATCCCAATTCTCAAAGATTAAAATTGCACGCTTATTACTCTCTCTCTCTCTCTTTTTCTCTCTTAATCCTTCATAGCAGAAAGATTTAAAAAATAGTTTTTCATGGTTGAGCTGATACTTAGTTTTAATAAACAATAATAAATGAATATCGATTGATATGTAAACACACAACTAATTGTAAGTGTAAATAAGCCTTATTCAGTCAGAGTTGGATCCTAGTGCTATTTTTAGTAATATTTATTGTGTACATTTATATAAATTTTTTCGGTTCTGCAAAATGCTAATACTTTTGGTTTTGAAACACAGTCTTGAATTGAAGTCTTAAGCTAAAATAGTAAAAATTGTATTAATAAGCAAAATTTCTTTAAAATATTGTAAAGAATTTATTGTGAAAAAAAAAATAATTATAAAACAAAAAAGTATGTGTGAAAGTAACGTGTAATTCAACGCATGCCGACCATATTTTCTATCGCAACGTATTAATTTATTCGAGCGTTATCTCGAAATAAATGGATATCCGAGCGTGATACACCCGGTGCACGCGCGCGTCGCGTATTTACACGCGGCGACAATTAAACGGCACTTCGACGCCGGAGAGAGCGCGATAAATATGTTACCACGTGGGAAACGATCGCGTTGTGGTACACGGTTTATCATCGGCGTCGGTGTGTTTGCCTGTTCGGCGAGAAAAGTGAATTTAACGGCTTGTTTAATTTCGCATTCGCACCATCCGCACGCGGTGCGTCTAGAGTATAAGAGTCTGGAGCAGTCGCTAGCTCGACAAAACATGGCATCGTAAGTAAACAAATAGTCTTCTTCTTCTTTGGTCTTCTTCTTTTTTGGTCTTCTTAGTCTTCTTCTTCTTCTTCTTCTTAATTATGGCACGTGGTCCCCCCTCATGGTTGACGGGGATCAAATCGGCCAGGAAGTCATTGCACAGAGATAGCCTTCAAAAAATTAGAGAATGATGTAATCTTGGAGCCGAGGCGAAACATGTCCACTCCAGCTGGGTCACCTCACGCACTTCTTTTCTTCTTTGGTCTGTGGATATCCGACTGCATAGTCATAGACTCATATGTAATAGACTGCATGCTTCTATTGGAGATACTTGGTCAACATCAGTGAGAGAAGACAATTGATCAGATGCTTTCCTTGTTCAATTGTGCAGTTGATAGGGAGAAGAAAAGAAGGAAGACTGCTTCTCCCCTCTTTCCTACTCTCCACCAACTGCACAGTTGAAGCACAGAAACGCATCTGACCAACTATTGCCCTCTCTCACTAATAATGACCGCACGTGTTCCTTCCATTGCACTTCCAATGGAAGCGCGCGGTCTGCTATATCTATATAAGTCTATGGTGATATCATAACAAGTATAAATTCAAGACATTGATCCGCTATATTTTGTTAATAGTATCAATAGAACCAATAGGACAATACAAGACAACTTTGAAACAACTGTTTGATTGAATTCAAACGAAAGAGACTAACTAATTTTTAATTTTAAACTATGACCAGTCTCTCGGCCAATTGCAAGTATTTGACGATCAGAAAGCATGGTACAACGACTATTATATTATATTGGTCGTAAATCCACTGACCAAAGAAGAAGAAGAACTATAGGGAGTCAGTCACACGGGTCAACCCTGCGTGTGCTTTGCGATCTCGTTGAACGTTGAACGCTTAAGAGCAGGAAAAGAGCGAATTGAATATTTCGGGACGAATTAAATATTCGGGAGAATCACCGCGTGAAGATCGAAAGGAAAACGAAAACCGAAGACTACACCTCGCACATATGGATTGAAATTATCGTGAAAGAACATCGTCGAGAGGACTTTCCGATCCCAAAGACAATTCTAAAGACACACACACAAACACACACACGCTTGTATCGATATTGGCCGTGACGTGCGATTGAATCAAAACTCAATTTCGTGCCTCGACCTGTAACGCGATGATCTCGTTACGGTCCTCTCTTGTTTTTCGATTCTGGAAATTCCCTTTCTCGCCTTTGCTTTTAATCAGGGCTCGTGAAACAACGCGCGCGCAAAAAGAGAGAGAAAGACAAAGAGAGAAAGAGACGAGCCAGCTCAAAGCGTCGGAATAAAAGGAATCAGGGAAATGAAAAATATCGAAGAGACTGCAGAGAGAAAACTACAGAGAACGTCTGTCACCTCTGTGTGACGTTGGCGCCCCAATTGTTTCGAGATTACTGGATACGACAGATTTCTGGATCTCTATCTCCAGAGCTTTAGAGAATTACGGATTATACGGCTCTCGACGAACTTCATGCGCTTGCGTTTAAAAAAATTAGCGCGTAATGCACCGTAGCGGACCAATAAACGCGTTCATTGTTTGGAAAAGTGAAACCGACGCTACCGCGCAATGGCCAAGATTTCTCTCCCGCGTTAAAACGTTTCCTCTCGAACCCGATTGTACCTGATATCGCGTCATTGTTCCAGCGTGAGACATTTGCAGGGAAACACGCAACCTATATTTCACGCGCGGGAAACGCGATCAGTTCCCTATATTGCGACACGCCCTTTGGCATCTCTCCGAAGAATTCGAAAGACCCTTCACGACTTCACGATAAGGTCCTCCAAGTCGAAATTGCGCGATCGATGGTTATCTTTATTAAATTCTGTATCTCAAATTCAGTGAATCCTGATAAGCACGGAAAGAACAGTTTTGCTGAAATATCTAAAAACTTAGCCAGATTTGAAAATACCTTTGTTACCAGACCATCAAAATAATTATAATTACATAGAAGCTTAAGCGTTGATGACACTGTTGCAAAGAGTTTAAACTTTTCTAGTTTAAACCAGTTTGAGTGTCTTGTATAAATATTTGATAGCCTAAAAAAATATTTTTAGATCTGTATTTCAGTAAAACCATTCTTTTCGTGTACATGCGAAAAGAAGAAAAAGAAATTCAAGCAAGAGATCTTCTTATTAAAGTGTGGGAAACGTTATTTAAGCAATGCGGGAGATATGTAAAATACATCGTAAAAGCGCGCCGAGACAATAAAAAAAAAAAAAAACATATCTATACTCCTATTCTGTAACTGTTAACGAGTGTCGATGTCGTCGTTGCGCAGATATTCTATATGATAAAAAAGCTGCGCAACGACACATAAAGATACTGACACTGTCGTTAAAAGATATACAATAGAATAAAGATAGAAGAAAGGTCACAAGAGGCAAGTTGGAAATGCCTTCCGTTTATGTCGTTTATTTATGGCGAAAGAAACAATAGAAAAGTTTATCGCAAATTTAAATCAAACAAGTATTACAATAAAAAAGAGAAAAATCGGATTCAAAAGGAGACAAGTAAATTTTCGAAAATTTTAAAGTTTCATATTGATGTTCTTCAGCTTGACAGAATAAATCTAAATGGTGTATAATGTTATTAATTAAAAGAAAAGTTTCTGTTACTACCTGTTATTTTGAGTAATAACACTAATTTGTTATAATAAAATGAAATAAATTGAAATCAAACATAGGAAGGAGTTGAGTCCCCAAGCAACAGAACTGGGCATTTTACCCAAGACAAATTACCAATTACTTTGGTATTTTTCATTTAACTAAGGCAATTCACTTTGTTTTGGGTAAAATGCCCAGTTCTGTTGCTTGGGTCATTTTAAGGCAAGCTTAGCTTGGACTTGCATGTGAACATTCAATTACAACTTAACTCTGACAAAACGCTTTCTATGTAATATTTCTATATTGAAGCTATATCTAAAATAATTTACATTTGTAACAGTATTTTGCTATTATATTTGATTATTGATTATGTATAATTATTTTGATTATATTGATTATATACAAAATAACTTTAAAAGATACAATTTTTATTACAAGTAGTACATTTATATAATTTGTTTTTATTTTTATTTTTGTTTTTTTTAATTTAATATATATGTAGAGTTTGTGTGGGCAATTTATATATATATATATATATATCAATTTACTTCACTATCAGGACAAGGTGGCTATAATGCAACATGTTTCTATTTCACTTATTGCAAAGAAACTATACGGTATACAGAAATTCCTGGCATAAAAATAGATTCTCTCTATCATATTAATATAGTTTAATCTGTATCAATATCAGTATTATTAATATTAGTATCGATATTAATATAATTTAATAATTAGTTTAAAATAATTGTTTAAAAAGTCAAATGCCGAATGTAAAAACTGTGCTCTCCTACTGGAGGCCGCGTGAGCGAAGACGGTTTCGAGAAAACTGCACATCGAAGAGTGATGCCGCTATTCCATAGTAAATGTCTCGTTCTATTTCATCGAAACACAACTCCTCATCAAAGTTCGTTATTTGAAAGAGTCTTACACTGCTGATTCGGTTGATCTACCTTTTCGAAATAGTTTTTGCCTCGTTGGCTATCGTCCGCGAGCGCCATTAAAAAAGGAGGAAAAAACGAGAAGAGAAGCAAAAAGAGAAAAAAAGAAGATGGAAAAGGAAGAGCAGAAAGAGAGAGGAAGGAAAGGGAAGAGATGAAAAACGTTGATTTTTAACGGGAGTGCCCTCCAGAAGTGCGCTTTAGCAAACTCATCGCGCTTCATCTCCCTCTTTTAACGCCTGTCGCTTTGTTAGCGCTCTTTCGAGAGGTTTAGATTTCGCGGTAATTAGCGAGAAATCGTGTTACACCGATTGCGGAGGGGACCGCTGTCCCGACGGGAAACTACGGGGCCGCTGTCGTTCCTCACCAAGCCCGCCGATAAAAATCTCCCTACGACGGGACGGGAGGTCGCTCCTCGCACGCCGTTGGAAGTCACGGTCCGTCAATTTGAGCGGCGCGATATCGCCGATAATGCGCTTGATTTCGGAATCCGACTGATATTAATAATTCGCAGCAGCGACGAGAGACGCGGAAGACCTTGACGTCGCCGCGCTGCGCGATATCGGCGTATCGATCGCGGTGGTTTATCAAATTTACAGCGGCGGCATTGGCTCCGAAAATAATTCGTTTAACGCGAAGGTCCGCCCCGCCTGAAATGCGCATTCTGCAGTCTATTTCCGATAACGCCTCTCTCGCGGAGGAATGTTTTATTCACCGGACGAGTTGACGAATTATTCACGGCAGTGGGATATTCCCTCAGAAAAAAAGAGGGAAGATGCTCTTATCGTTTGTAACACGTAAGATCCTTCGACTGCAAGCCGTATCGATGTTAATCCAATTATACGGAAAGAATGATTTTGCTGAAGGATTTAAAATTTTGCTGAATGCAGACCTGAAAATAATTTTGTTGAATCCTAAACAATTTTGCTGGAGTCTTAAAAATAATGAGCAAAGAATTTTGATATTCCAGCAATTGATTTGAGCGGTTTCTATATTATTATTTTGATAGTTCAACAAAATTATTTTTCTTAATCTATATCCAGCAAAATTTTAGATCTTTCAGCAAAACTGTTCTTTCTGTGTAATATTCTTGCTTACATAGGGTAGAACGGGGTTATAACGCTCAACAGATCGGACCGATCACCTTAATTACAAGAATTTTCAAGAATAATATATATTTCTTTTTATCTAATGTTTTACTTCATATAAAATTTATCTAAAATAATACATTATTAGGCATATATAAATATAAATAACTACAAAAAACGTACGTTCGATAAAAATTTTCAATTCACATAAGAAGTGACATTGTAATAAGGTTTTAGCACACTTAAATGCGTGTACACTGTATTTTATGATTACTAATAATCTGATTCTTTAAATTTTTCATATAAAAAAATCGAGTATGATTATCTACATTTTTTTATTTTCTGAAACTTTTTTCACTACGCGGATGMYCSSGRKCATCCGCGTAGTGAAAAAAGTTTCAGAAAATAAAAAAATGTAGATAATCATACTCGATTTTTTTATATGAAAAATTTAAAGAATCAGATTATTAGTAATCATAAAATACAGTGTACACGCATTTAAGTGTGCTAAAACCTTATTACAATGTCACTTCTTATGTGAATTGAAAATTTTTATCGAGCGTACGTTTTTTGTAGTTATTTATATTTATATATGCCTAATAATGTATTATTTTAGATGAAAATCAGTCATGAAAATCAGTCATGAAGGGCGAAACGCTCGCGGATGTGCGCAGAGTGCATATAATTTAAAATATTATATAATTTAAAAATGCTATGAACAATGTAATTTAAAAATGCTATGAACTAATAATTTATGTTCTTACAAAAGTGTATTAAGCAAAAAAATACTTAAATGTCGTTTCTATTGTTTAAACAATACATGATGTTGAAAATGTTATCTAATTAAAAAAGAGTCTAATAAACAAATTTTTTCATATAATTGATTTATTAAAAATGATTGTCATGATCTACAACTGAAATGTCCAATCAAAATAAACGTAATCGTGATTTCATCGCGATTATCACGACCTGTAGCCTGATCGTTCTGACCCCACACAGGTAGATTACACCGATCAAAACTATTATCTTTTTATATCGATAAATAAAAATTTAATAAGTTTTATACTTGTTTTAATGGTTTTCTTTAAAGCTATAATTCTGTACCGTATGTCTCTGTGACTAATTTGAGAAAAAAATCAATTTCAAATAAAAATATTAATAAATTTTCTTAAGTGATCGCCACCACCACACTCTCCCCTATATGATCATCTAATTTTGATTTAAGACCAATCTTTTTTTCCGTGCAAGAATAAAAATCTGTATTAAAAACAAATGGGGGACCAACCTCTTATTAAAACAAATACTGTATCTCCCAAGTGTTCGCATTACTTTGTTCGTCCCCCGTATTTTTGTTTTATGGCTTTATGTAAGTTCGCTATTTCGGCCCGCAACTTTCGCGCGTCCTAAAATTCAACCGTCAATCGGAGTCCTCGAACTGCCGAACGTAAACGCGCGTTTTGCAGCAATTTCGTCGAAGCCATGGTCGGATTTTTACGCGCACGGTCCGGCACTCCGGTAATTTCATTACGCGCTGCCAGCTTGCGCGCCCGTCCCTCGCAGTCCCCCATTTATTTCGCCGCTCGACTCGTCCGCGATAAATCCCGAAATCGTCCCAACCGGTTATCATTATTTACGCCTTCTCTTTTTCAAGATACACATCCCGCCGTTCACCGCTGGAAATTTTCGTTTTGTCAAACCGTCGTCGACCGTTGTCTCGCGGACTGCAGAGTTCGCGATCTCGCGTGTGGTCTCCCATATTTCCATTACAGCTACGATCTGGAACTTAATAAAGACGACTCGTTTCCGCTTTCACGAAAATAATTTTGCTGAAAGATCTAAAATTGTAGCTGGATCCAGATCACACGGAAAGAACGGTTTTGCTGAAAAGTCTAAAATTTTCTGGATCTATACGAATCAGAAATTGAAGATTATAATATTCTTGTTTATAATATATGAGGTTATCTAATCTTGATTTAAGACTAATCTTTTTTGTGTGTTAGAACACACAGAGTCACGTTCTTTCAATAATCACTAATGGAATATTATATTTCTTTTAATAGAACATCTTTCTTTGCTTAATTAATAAGAGATGTTGAAGAAGGAAATTTGCTTCTCTCTCTTTCTTCTGTTTCTTCAAAATATTTCAATATCTTTACTGGCCAGCATCGTCTTAAATATCATCGAGTTATTACGAGCAATTTTGAAGAGCAGAGTGAGAGGCAGATTTTCTCTTCCAATATCTTTTAAGTAATTAAAAGATGTCCTGCTAGGAGAATACTGGTATAACACTGGTATTGCATTGATGATTCTAACAAGGATAGAGTCTGTATTAAAGACAAATGGTAGGCCACCTTCTTAATAATACAAGTAGTGTATTTTACATTTTCCCTTGTATAATTTGTTCTTTGTAGCTCAAGGCTATATATTTGTTGTATGTACTTAAAATAAAATAGATATATATTAGAGTTTGGCAAAAACGAGGAAAGTTTTAGTGCAGTCCAGGATGCTGCGACAGAAAACAGACCTATTATATATTACACGTACATCATTGTTACATACACAGTCTTTTTCTGGCTTGTACAATCCAGGTCCTTTTGCTTCTTGTGCAACGTAAATCGAGAACCGTAAACGTCGCTTTTTTCAGAGCCTCGAGCACGAGTCGAGACATATCGATTCGGACGACAGAGCGCCCGCTCCTCTCTCTTGCAGCATTTCTTTCGGGAAAAATTTCCCGCTATGCTTACGTGCTCCATCGCGTGCAAACAAGCCTGGGAGTCTTGGCAGCCAGGTAAGTCGCCCGTTGCATCTATTATTCCGTCAGTCACGTCGCAGTCAAGGGAATCACGGAATTATAACAAGAATCATCCACTGGCAAAATCTCGTCGCATCGTCGCGAATCATACATGAGTCTAATATTTCATACGCCAAACAAGTTGGACAATTATCGTTAGTTGTCTATCGCGTCAGTGCTTGCCGAGTTTTTTTATCTGCTAATATTTTTTATATTTTATTTTTTTACTTTTTACGCAAATATTTTTTTAATTTTATATTATGTATCATATATTAATATATCGCTTATTTGCTAACGACGACACAACTTAAAAAACAAAGTTTTTCAAAAAGTGAATTTAAATGTTTTAAATCATTAAAAATTTATAATAGATGGAAAGGTAACATTTACGTCTTCTCATTTACATTTTTGTACAATAACATTCTTAATAATCATAATTTAAATTTAAAACTTAATTATATTCATCAAAGCGTTGTTTAATCGATTCTAAACTCAAAGTTATGAAATATTTAATACTTAGGACGTTATTTATAAAAATGTGATGGCAACATAATAAGTCGAAGAGAAATAGAAATGATAATGTGACCTCCCACAAAAATAAAGATTTAAAAAAATGATTTTGGTTAAAAAAACATTATGTTTTGTTACAAAATTATATATTTATAAAAAAATATTGCAGAATGTACGCAAATACATGTACATAACTTTTTTCAAATACAGACTGCTATCAGTATTTAAAAAAATCTATAATATGTAACGTAAATTATAAAGTAGCAATAGAGCTATAATTGACTTATCAAAAACTTTGAAAAAGAGATCATATATTATTAGTATGCTTAGAGGACTACGTTAGCAAAATGTCATACTATTTAACTTTGCATAGCACGAAATGTGTGCAGCCAAATAAAATGTTAAATAACAAACAAAACACTCAAGTGTACGTATATATATTCATTATTATACGTTCATAATACGTTCAAGTCAATTTAAGATGAATAAGGAGGTATGTACAATTGAATGCTAAAATGTACTTTGAAAACGTAAATGCTCGAAGGTAAAATAATGTGTTATAATAAATGCCGACTATATATAGTATATTAGCATAATAGCGCCATTGTGTTATATAATGCTACTAAACAAATGATTCTATAAATAATTACTAGAATTCGCCATGCTCTAATAGCAGAGATTAAGTTAGGCCATCATACTTGCAAGAGTCATACCTTCTTCTTTATTAATTTTGAAATGCAAGTTTGATGTAATAACTGATTGTAGAGAGGAATAAAAGTACGTTCTTTTAAAGTATGTTCTTTCTTTTTTTCTTTATGTTTTCTTTTTTTTTCTATAAGAATTCAATTTAAATTTTTCAAGAATTCATTTAAAATTTTTATCGTCCGTGTTGTAGTAAATTAGCGATATCGTTTTAGCATTTGAATTCCGAAAGATGAGATTGTGACTTTGCGTTATATTTTGCGAATTTCCTGAATTGATTCTGATCCTGTCCCTCCCACAAGTGAAATTTCCACCCACAATTTCCTTCTGCAATGAAGAACTATCCTTGAAAAGAATTCCTCTAAAATTATTATTATATCGCGTAGAAAGTTTATTTGCAAAGTAGATCGTCTATGGAGAACAAAGGTGAGAGCGAGAATGAGGAAAAGATATCGGAATCGAACTTACTGCGGTTTCGACTTGAGCAACGATCCTTTATTTTACCGCGTTATTCCAGCGGGATGCAACGGCGGAATTTTACGTTTACGACTACGCTCGCTTTTTCGTTCACGGAAATCCGAATTGCGTTACAGGATGCTGCAACCGATATTCACCGACTGTATTTTACGCGGTAGGAGAAAATCAACCGCGAGGAAGAAGAGAGAGAGAGAAGGATACGAAGGATAAAGGGGCACATAGGCGGTGGTGGAATGAGAGATGGAGGGAGAGAAATGCCGATAAACGAGTCTGCAAGCGCAAAGACCCGGCTTGGCTGCGCGAAGGAGCAGTCGTACGACCAGAACGACAAGCGGGGGAGAACGAGGAGAGAGAACCCGATCGCGCGGCGGTGTGACTCACTTGCCATAAAACGCGGGGGCAACGCGCGCCTCCCCCTTGCCGACGGGCCAACCCTCGGGGTATCGTCGAGCGTTTGCCATCGACGGAATCGACCCTTCCTTCGCGTCGCGTTTCGCCCGACTTCTCTCCAACTCCTATCCGCTGTTGTCAGCCGGTTCGCGTCGAGAAAACGCACACGATCGCCTCTCGCGACGTGTGTGAAACATTGAGCTGTGCCTCGGAAAATTGGGTCACCGGTACCCATCTGGATGTGAAGTTATACGTAGCCCTTAGGCTTATTATAAAAAAATTATTAATTTTCTGCAGCTTATTCGATTGTTCATCGTTTGCACATGTATTGCATATTTTGTATTATCGTTTGCACACTTCTAATGTAAAAGTTATTGATAAAACAATTTTGAGGGCTAACTTCACTAGCCCCCCAACTATGAGAAAATTATAATAGATGAAATAGTCGTAATCGAGAGATTTTTCGTTTTCATACTCTAGTTAAAAAGTTATTAACAATTAGTCTCACGGTCGATTTCGGTCGAAAGTTTAATTATATATATAATAATAATAAAAAAATTCCGAAAAAATGATGATTTTACCGAAGTATCTAAAATTTTAGCTAAATACAGATCCGAAAATAATTTCATTTGTAGATCATCAAAATAATTACGTAGGACGTTCAAATAATTACGTAGAACTGGTTGTTAGAATGTTAAAACTTTTCGCAACTTTGACATCAACGCTAAGCGTTCTACATAATTATTTTGATAGCCCAACTAAATTATTTTCAGATCTGTATCTACACGGAAAGAACGAGTTTGCTAAAAGATCTAAAATTTAAAATTTTGCTGGATACAGATCAGAAAAGTAATTGAACTGTCAAAATAATTATATAGAACACTCAAACTAATTGCTAGACTAAAACTCAAAACTTTTTGCAACATTATTATTTTTAAGGTTCCAACAAAATTATTTTGATAGTCCAACAAAATTCTTTAAAATTCTGTATCCAGCAAAATTTTAAATCCCAGCAAAATCGTTCTTTCCGTATAGCTAAATTTTTAGAAAAATCTCAGCAAAACCTTTCTTTCCATGTGGAGAACTTTACATGGATCCGACGTTTTCGATGTCGACGCGATGAACACTCGTGAAGATTCGACAAATCGTTCGTCTTTCGTTCTATCCCGAGAACTCGTTTTGCGAGAAGAACTTTTTACGATCACTCGTATGTAAGTCTCAGTCGAAGGAACATTATCTCATCAATGAGAGAGGCCAATAAGACTGGGGAGGGGGGAGGGGGGACGAGTAAAATTTCGAAGTACACTTCGGGTGGAGGTCCGACGGAACTTCGCGGGCGACGTGCAGGGCCGAAAATGTGCCTTACGTGCGGCAAAGCGCAACGACGGCGAGCGTGGTATAACGAGGTTACGAAAGTGCGCCGTAATGAATGCCAACAAGTCGGGAAATATTGTCTTCGTTCTTCTCTTTAACGCGGAGAGGAACGATGACTGCCGGGTTTGCTCTCCTAATTTGTTTGTAGAACGCACACTCTCCTCCATTCCGCGGTCTTCTTTTCCCGGCCGTCCCGGTACTTGGTGAATCTCACTTAAAAACATGTTTGTACACGGGGACTAGGCTTTATGCACGGCTCGCGTGGCTCGCGGAGAAAAAGAACTGAAGTAACAAATAAGCGCAACGCGAGAAATTGCGCCCGAGTCGAGTGATCGCTATAAAACATCGCGACGACGCGTCCGCCGCGCAATAAATTATTCCTCGTTAACGAATCGATGTTGCTCCCTCCTCTCAGAGGGGGAGGGGGCGGTAATTAACGACGTAAAGGCAATTATTATCGGGGGAATGGTGGTTAATTATAAATCATTCCCCGTTCCAATCTCGCAGATGCCGCCCGCGACCTCGAATCGAAGGATTTATCTCGGAACAATCGCGCGAGATTCGTTAACGGCGCCGGGGCACCGCGGCGATTTCTCGGAAGATCCGATCGTTTTATCGTGGACCCCCGGTAAAACTAGATCGTCGACGATAAATCTCGTCCAAGAGATTAAAGCGCAAGGATATACTAACGCTGTTTCGAACGTCGTTTCGTCTCAATTCGATTTTCTTTGAGTTAATCAGCTCTCCTTATTACGCGCGATTCGCGGAAGAAATGCCGAGATACATATGTTGGTATTCTCGATTTGACAAATTACCAGATCTATAGAATAAAAGTTCGTAGCATTTTTTAGCTTAAAATTGTATAAACAATATTTTCGTCAAAAATGAATTTAAATTTAAAAAAAAGGATTTTAAAGCTTGAAATCTCTACTTTCAAAAGCTTATCATATTTTTTGAGTTTATGTGAGTTTGGTAAATTTTACATACAGAAAATCATGAGCTGAAAAAGATGGAAAATTTTCTTCTCACTTTGTTGGTTTGTAACGTGCGCAAATTAAATTTGAGAAAATGTTTAACTATCTATTGTGAAAGCTTGAAGCTTTCACAACAAAATCGTTTTTTACAAATGTTCCTACGATCTTTTATTCTTAAGTTATTCGCAAATTAAGTTAAACAGGGATTCTGACTTTGATTGCTCATAATTCCATTAAAACTCATCGTACCGTAATTTGTGAAACAGATTCTGAAAACTGAAACTTTGCTCTATCAAATGGTGTCATACTAATTTTGTAAAATATAGAAATTTTTTGAGTTTATGTGAGTTTATATGAGTTTGATAATTTTTACATACAGAAAATTATGAGYTGAAAAAGATGGAAAATTTTCTTCTCACTTTGTTGGTTTGTAACGTGCGCAAATTAAATTTGAGAAAATTTTTAACTATCTATTGTGAAAGCTTGAAGCTTTCACAACAAAATCGTTTTTTGCAAATGTTCCTACGATTTTTTTGTTCTTAAGTTATTCGCAAATTAAGTTAAACAGGGATTCTGACTTTGATTGCTCATAATTCCATTAAAACTCATCGTACCGTAATTTGTGAAACAGATTCTGAAAGCTGAAACCTTGCTTTATCAAATGTCATACTAATTTTGTAAAATATAGAAATTTTTAAAATATAGAAATTTTGGAGCTAAAAACACTACGAACTTTTGTTCCAACCCAATATTGTAGCTGCATCTTAACAAGCTATTTTAGCACATCGCGATTTAGATAGATCACTAATGTCTATTTCTACAAGAACGAAACGATTTTATTGAGGTATCTGAAAATTTAGCTAGACGTAGATCTGAAAGTAATTTTATCGAACAAAATTATTATGCAGGACGCTCAAGCGTATTGAACGATGTCATAAAAAATTTTAACATTTTAAGCAAAGGGGGTTTTACGTAATTATTTCAATGGAAACAACAATTATTTTCGTCTAATAAAATTATTTTCGGATCTGTATCTAGCTAAATTTTTAGATACTTTAAAAACCATTATTTCCGTGTACCAACGTAGATTAACTTTAATCTTGGTAAACTTACTTGAGATCTTTTTATAATTCTCATGAAACTAGAAAAAGAAAGTAAGTTAAATCGAAATTAAAATTCGACATTAATCTATTTAACCCTTAGCTGGCACACTGGGGTCGTTCGCGTCAAGGCCTCTGACTTTTCAAATTTTCCTCCTCTTAATGCCCGTAAATCGAATTAAAGTTATGAATTTTTAAGTAAAAAAAGGGATTTTTCCAATTTTTTTGCAAGCCACATATACTATCTTATAAAATGATAGTCAAAGATCAACTGTGATTTTTTCCAACTTAAAAAACCAAATAGTTTATTCAAAACAGATAATTATTTGGCTGGGGTCAAAAACGCCCCAGTGTGCCGGCTAAGGGTTAATCTAACATTAATGGAAATGGACATAAAATTCTACGAAAAGATACTAACAATTATTATCGATCAAGCGTTTATATTCAGATTAAAATTGCACGGAAAAGAATTAAAAATAATTTTCTTGAACATCAAAAATAATTATGTAAAACGTTTAAAAGTCGATTGTTAAAAACGTCAAAATTTTTTGCCATTTCGCTCATCATACTTAAGTTTCCTACATAAGGAATCGTCTCCGGTTTCACTCGCAGAAACGAGTTGGTGGAAAAAGCGCGATTAAAAGAGGAGTAGTTCTCACCCGTCTTCCGACGTGCAGTTTGCGCAGCCTACAGCGTACGCTGGAACACACACCGCACCCCTGAGTCCGTGCAAACATTATATGCATGTAATACGCGGAGAGAGACCGCACAGACGTAATTTTATCTCCGTAAGTTTACTCACGGCAGGAACCCGCGTATATACGAGGCGCAATGGGCGGAGGAGACAAAATAGACCGTAATGCTCGACGAGCGCGGTAAAAAAGTGCACCCTTAGCTTTATCGAAACGAAATAAAAGGCGGCCGCGAGTTCCACGTACGAGCCCGTACGTGTACGTCGCGTTGGAAGCGCAATATCGAGGCATTGCCGATCGGGCACCATTCGCGAAAAGGAAAAACAACGTATCGAGACATCGATAACGGAAACGACGAACGAGGAGCAAAATGGATAGACCGACGGAACGGTACGTTCTCGAGAGGAGAATCTAATTTAAGAGCCGTTCGCAAAAATCACGTATTTCCGGATTTTATAACTGTCGGGGAGAGAGAGAGAGAATAGGAGAGAAAGAGGGAGAGATCCTGTTTCTAAACAATTTTTACGAAACAGGCAGTCCACTCGACGAATCAACGAGAAAATGTTTTCTCGATCGACTCACAAGTCGGAAAAATAAAAAGGAGTACGACGAGGAGTTATGAAGTAGTCTACGGTTCTCCGCGTTTATTCCACGGGAGAATGCTCGTCCTCGTAAATTATCGCGAACTTATTATTGCTCTCTCTCTCTCTCTCTTTCGCTCGCTCTATTGCCGCGGCGAGATTCCGACGAGTTTGTACTCTCGCCGAAGTTGGCGCGGGGTAAAAAGAAATACGCCGCGCCAGTCGTCTCTCGTTAAATCCCTGCGAGAGTCGGGGCGAGCTCGCCGCAGAACGAGCGAGAGAGAGAGAGGGAACGAGGAAGACTGTAATTAATTGAAGAAATAATTAAAACGTACGTGTGGCAGCGGCAGGCGCGATCTCGTCAACGATCTCTTTCCATTCCGCGCGATACCAGCCGCCGCTTAATTGCGCAATCGCGCGAGGCTCCGCGCGCCGAATTTGCCGAGCGGAATTTATTCGGCCCCGTGGCGCAAAATGTGGTGCATACGGGACGTATTTCAATGTCGCATACGGCGCGATGGTAACGATGCTAACGAGCGCGATCCGCATTATAAAAATCAGACACTCGGCGGAATTATATCCATGTTTCTCAGTATTTTCGTCATGGGAGAAAATGTCGATTCACAGATGAAATTTCGATGATCTCGGATCTTCTGGGAACGCCCGAAGTCCTTATTTGAGACAGCACTTTCTTTCGTCGTAACGGCTATCGCACGGAAAGAAGAACGATTTTGTTGAGATCAAAAATTTTGCTACAGATCTGAAAATAATTTTGTTGGAGGATCAAAATAATTTTATTGGAACTTTGGAAAATAACAAGCGATGCTGCAAAAAATTTTGATATTCTAACAATTAGTTCGAGCGTTAACATAATTATTTTGATTGTTCAACAAAATTACTTGCGGAAAGAACGATTTTGCTGAAGTATCTAAGATCTTAGATACGGATCTGAAAATATTTTTGTTCAACCATCAAAATAATTGTGTATTTATAAATTGATTATTAGAGTGTCAAAATTTTTTGCAGTATTATTATTGTGCTTCAGTATTCTATTGGGTTGGAACAAAAGTTCGTTGCGTTTTTTAGCTCTAAAATTTCTATATTTTACAAAATTAGTATGACACCATTTGACAGAGCAAAGTTTCAGCTTTCAGAATCTGTTTTACGGTAAATTACGGTACGGTGAGTTTTAATGGAGTTATGAGCAGTCAAAGTCAGAATCCCTGTTTAACTTAATTTGCGAATAACTTAAGAACAAAAAATCGTAGGAACATTTGTAAAAAATGATCTTGTAGGGAAAGCTTCAAGCTTTCACAATAGATAGTCAAACATTTTCTCAAATTTAATTTGGGTACGTTACAAACCAACAAAGTGAGAAGAAAATTTTTCATCTTTTTCAGCTCATAATTTTCTGTATGTAAAAATTACCAAACTCACATAAACTCAAAAAATATGATAAGCTTTTGAAAGTAGAGATTTGAAGCTTCAAAATCCTTTTTTTAAATTTAAATTTCATTCATTTTTGACGAAAAAAAAAACACTACAAACTTTTATTCCAGCCCAATATATAATTATTTTGATGGTCCGACAAAATTATTTTCAGATCTATATCTAAAAAGTTTTAGCATTCTGACAATCAGTTTATAAGCGCTCTGTATAATTATTTTAATTGTTCAACAAAATTATTTTCAGAGTTGTATCCAACTAAAATTTTAGATACTTCAGCAGAACCGTTCTTTCCACATAAATCGGTTGTGTATCGTTACCGCGATCGATAACGCGGCCATAGACCCTCTCTCGGCAAATAGCGCTGTTTCAAACGAGACAGATGCGTCAACGCTGAAAATATCACTCGTTCCTTCCGATTCCTACTTTCCTCGGTGTATTCTCGAAATAAATGTCACTCACCTGTCGATGTAGCCGTCGCCGTCGCCGTCGCATGCCTGGAACAGCTTCCGGACGCGTTCCTCGTCGCAGATGGAACCCGTCTCGCTTTCGGCATCCGCGGTCTGCGACATCTTCTCACTGGGGGCCGCGCGCGGCCGTCTCGCAGCAACGAACGGTCATCGGTATCCTTGCCGATCGCCTCGCCACGCGACGCCTCATTTGTCCGACCTTCGCCTCCCGCGAGAGCCGCCGAGTGTCGATTCGCGGCGCGCCTCGCGCGACCGTCGACGATCGAATCGGGGACGCTCTCCCGCGCGTCTATCCCGCGACGCGCGACGACGCGTGCCGCGCGCGCGGAAGGTCTCCAGGCATCGTCGCGGCCGCGCGACTAGGAATATCGCGCGGGTAAGCGGCCCGCGCGAAAACGCTGAAATGAAAAAAACGGAGGCGTTAAGAGACACCTTACGCGCACTGACTTATGTCCGTTTCCACCGACGTACACAATAAAACACATTTTGTATTTGTGTTAAAAACGGTCCTTGTTAAAATTTTTGTATCGAATTTTTAATGTCCGAGTATTAATTTAACATAATGTTATTATGTTATTTGGATATTTTGTGTTAAATTGATATTTAACATTTCTTAATGTAAAAATAACATAATTTATGAGTAAGTAAACAAATAACATAAAAGTAATGTATTTTAAAAACATAAATTCTAAAATAAATGAATCAAAGATGTTAATTTAACATATTATAAATAAATTTATGAGTAAGTAAACAAATAACATAAAAGTAATATATTTTAAAAACATAAAATCTAAAATAAATGAATCAAAGATGAATGTTCGTGTTAATTTAACATATTATAAATGTTACTTTTACTGAAGAAATATGTTTTCGCAAATTATGTCAAAATATTACATTTTTTGTATTAATTACATAATGTCCGTGTTACTTTCTAACATGTTATGTCTTATGTCAAATTAACATAATAATTTGAGCGGACCGTTTGGGACACGTGAAATGTGTTAAATTTAACACAAATTTTCTAACAGTGTAGATTAATTTTAATCTCGGTTCAACTTATTCTTCGTGTTTTTCTAGTTCTAAAAATTAGAAAAGACGAAGAGTTGGGGACCGATTGTGTAACTCTTGACGACAGTCATTGATGTCGTTATGCAGATGTATGGTAAAAAAAGCTGCGCAATGACATGAACGACTGTCGTTAAGTTATAGAATCGGCCTCTAAGTTGAACCGATTGAAGTTAATCTATGTTGAAAACGGGCATTACAAACAATCCTATTTGAACTTATCACGATTTTATTCTCTTTGAACTTACAAATATAAAAAAAGCCATTTCCCGTACACTGTTAGAAAATTTGTGTTAAATTTAACGCATTTCACGTGTCCCAAACGGTCCACTTAAATTATTATGTTAATTTGACATAAGATGAATATGTTAGAAAGTAACACAAACATTATGTAAAAATTAATACAAAAAAAATGTAACATTTTGATATAACTTGTGGAAACATATTTCGTCAGTAAAATTAACATTTATAATATGTTAAATTAACAGGAACATTCATTTTTGATTCATTTATTTTAGAATTTATGTTTTTAAATTACATTATTTTTATGTTATTTGTTCAATTACTCATAAATTATGTTATTTTTTACTAAGAAATATTAAATATCAATTTAACACAAAATATCCAAATAACATAATCACATTATGTTAAATTAACATTCGGATATGTTAAAAATTCAACATAAAAATTTTAACAAGGACCGTTTTTAACACAAATACAAAATGTTTTTTACTGCGTAATATCAAAAACTTGAATTGTCAAAAAGTCGCTCGAGATCAGAATCTCTACCAATGTAAATTAATCTCGATTTAATTAAAATCCTTCATCCTTCCTCTTTTATATTTTTCTAATACTCGGAGACTATAATGTAAGAAAAATAAAAAAAAATGTTAAACCGAGATAAAAGTTATTTCGCATTGGTGGAGAACAATCCGTTAAATCGCAATTCTTCGGATAATCGGATCAAGAGATCATTGAACGCGCGTCGATGGCGATATCGCGATATCTTCTACTCACCTCGCTGTCGCAACCCCGACTGACCCTATTTTTCGCGACGATCGGGCTGGGAGGACTCGCGCCGGTCGCGAAATCGGACATTCGATCGGACGGTCCAGCGCGCGTCGACGGCGCGCGGAACGCGGGGTCAGCGACAGATATTCGTCGGGAGGATTCACGGTGCCCCGAAACCGACGGCGAGAGAGGGAAGACGGGGGGGGGAAGCACGAAGGGCTATCGCGGCACGTTGCCGCGTCACGCGCTCCGCACCCGTGACATCGGCGCGTCCCGTCTCCAGGATTCCGGGAGGACGATCCTCCCCCTCCTCCTCTCGTTCGCGGCCGACGAATTCCTTTCGACGCGACAGGCGCCGCCGCCGCCGTTCTATTTTTGGACGCGCGCGGCGGATGCCACCCGCGGTCCCGCGATCGCCGACATAAACAGATATCCGTCACGGAATCGCGGCGGTGCCGCGCCGCTTTCGCTCCGAATCGTCGCTCGCGAGCGACGACGGACGATCCCGCGACTTTGACGCGGCGAGCGACGGCCGGCGCGTTCGTTTCCCGGCTCAACGAAAAACTCGCCGCCTGTGGCGTCCGTTGTCCGTAGCGGTGTCACCCGAGTCACTAACCCTAACCTCGAAACCTCGCGACTCAGCCTGCCCACGACCGCGACTGATAAAAACTATCGATCGAGCCCGTCGCGGTCAAAAAACTCTGGCCGGTCGATCGCAGTGACATCTCGCGCGTCGCGGTAGAAATATGATACCGCCATTTTGCTGCCTTGGTACATCGGTCGGTCTGTGATCAATACGTGTGTGCTCGTAATTTCCCAGCGAACACAATGTTACATGTAACGTATATGTTAGTTGTAATTTCCTATTCAACAATGTAATTGTTACATAACACGCGCGTGTAGAAAGCCTCTTAGACATACATGGCTTAAAAGCATTTAAAAGACGTCATAAAGATGTCTTTTAGACATGCGTGTTGTCTGGATAAGTTTGAATGTTTCGAATTATCAAAATTTTGTAATATAATTTTAAATTGCAATTTTGGTATAATTGATTATAGAGGAACAAAAATATGTTCTTTTAAAGTATATATTTCTTTTTTTTATATATATTTTTGTTTTTTGCAGGCAGCTAAAAAAATGACAATTTTAATTATGTCGTGACAAATAACCCAGCAAACAAATAAGCCATAAGTCACAACTCATATCGTACTAGTAGTATCGCGCGTACTACTAGTAAGTCAGAATTATAAGTTATAAATCTTAAGTAATTTGCATCCACAATAAATCGTATTAGATCATTGCATCATAACATTTCAATCAATCGGAAGGATGTAGTTTTCAAAGCAAACGACAAGACTATGTTTGCATGTTCTATGTTCATATTGTTTGTTTTGTACATATTTTGAGATATTCATTCCATACTTTTGACCTTTTAATAGATAAGTTTGTTATTCATTTTAAAGTATATTTCAATCTGATTATTTCAAATGTTACATATTTGGCAGACATGTATTGCTTTTTGATTAATTGGTCGTAATGTAATCTCAAGTTCTAAATCGGAAGAGATGGAAATTGGCCATCTCCACTCAGTCACTGATTACTGACTTGTTACTGTCTTATGACGCACTACTGACGACTAGCTTCTGACTTTTGATTTATGACTTATGTAGATTTATGACTTATTGTAGAAAGCCTCTAAAAGATGTCTTTAAGATGTTAAGATATGCGTGTTGTCTGGATATTTTCTAGAAAACTTTGTTTTTTAAATAAAAGTTTGTTTTTTGAGTTGTGTCCTTGTTTTAGCAAATGAGCGATATGTCAACATTAAAAATTTTATATTAGATTTTCTTTATTCAAAGAAAAGATTTTATATGTATATACAAATATAAAACTTCATGTATACGACCATATAACACAATCTTTTCTTCTTTTTTTCTTGATTATAATCAGACCTTTTTTAATTTATTTTAATATATCTCTGCCGGAATATTACGAGTTCCTCGAAACGCACGATGCTCTATGCTCGTTTATCTCTTCTACAACTACATGTCAAAAAATATTTACCATAGACACTCAACATATAAATGTATAACGTACAATAAAATATAATAACGCGCAACAATGTCTCTCACTTTTGCTAAGCGCGCGCATATGTATTCGCGGAAGCGTGTCGGTTTTCAAACGGTGACAGCAACAACGATCCAACAGCAATCCAAGATTTATTAAAGCGCAACATTAGTCAGCGAGTTCAAGTTTCTCGCTTAACGTGGGCAGGAGTTTCTTCAACTTGGCAACGTCGTGGCTGAAGCCCCACATGATACATCGGGTGTGTTCCGCGGTGGGCAAACCTCGGAATTCAGCGTCCGTGTCGAACCATTGAACGTGCTTCTCCTTTATATGATCTAACAGCTCTCGCAGATGTTCGTTCCTTTTCACGTCCCACGTAACGTCCGACTCCGGAAAACGGACAGACCTGAGTTTCTTGTAGTCGCCGTCCACCTCCTCGTAGACTCTGTCAAATCAAATATACAACAAGAATATCTCATTGAAACTTGCAATTCTTTGTCTCTTTACGAATTTTGTTTATCAGAAACTCACTCGAGGAAGCCGTTGTCTTCGATGCCGTATCGCTCGGCCAGAGGTTTAAAGGCCCGCACGATGTCGATCGTCAGATAATTGAAGTTCTCCTTCGATCGGCCGTTCACGTTGTAGTCGGTGATCCAGTTCTCGAAGATCTCGATAGCCTCCCGCATGTTTTTGATCTTCTGTTCGTCCTTCGTGCACGATATCACCCTCTCGGCTCGCTTCATCAGCCCGCTGATCGCGTGGAACTGATAGGATACGTCTCTGCCCTCCAAGGACTTGATGCTCTGCAAAGCTTTCTCCTTGTTCTTAAAACCCAGCACGCTTTCCGTCTTTTCGTTCCGTTTATTCTCTTCGTTTTCCGACGACCGTCTCGCACACTTTCTTTCCGGCTCGCTATCGCTGTCGCTGCTCGACGAGCTGTTATCGTGACCTCTTTTAGCACCTTTTCGTTCTTCCTCCACGTCCATGTCGTCATCATCTTCGTCGAATTTTTCGCGCGCCTGGATCGCCAGTTTTTTCAGTTTCGTGGGGTCGGGACTGTACCCGAGCACGATGCATCGCGTGTGTTCCTTCGTCGGTAGTCCCCTAAAATCACCCACGTCCGTCTCGTACCATTGGACATGCTCGTCCTTGATCTTGCCGATGATCTCCTTCAACCGCTTGTTCCTCTCGATGTCCCAGGTGATGTCTTCGTTGGGAACTTTCACGTCGCGCAGACTCTTGTAATCGCCCTTCTCGGCCTTGTACGCCCTAACAGAGAAAATCGATATCAGCTCATCGAAGAGCGCCTCCAGCTTCTGCGATAATTCTTTCTCACCTGAAGAACTCGTCGTCCCACACGTCGTATTTCTTCGCGAGGCTGCGGAAGGCTTTGATCGTGTCGATCGGCAAATACGCGAGGTTCTCCTTCCCTCGATTATTCTCCTTGTAATCCGTCAACCAATCCTCGAAGATCTTCAGGGCGTCGCGCAGATTCGCCAGCTTCTCCTCGTCCCGCGTGATCTGGAGCGTTCTTTTCGCGCGACTGACGAAGCTCGTGATTACGTGATACTGATAACTGATATCGCGGCCGTCTAGCATCTTCAGCGTATCCAACGCTTTCTGCTTGTCCTTGAAACCCATGCCCCCCTCCTCCTGTTCCGTGGATTTCGTCTTCACCATTTTGATCTGCGCGGAAAAAAATCGCGTTAAATTCAGTTCTCAGTTGATATGAATATCGTATTTAAAAAAAATGCAAAAAATAGGAAGATACGCGTTATTAAGCGATGGCACGAATATATCGATTTTGGAGTAACGCGATTATGCGCGTTTACTGCTAATCGCTTCATCACTTCCGATTGTCGCCGCTGGAACTCAATAAAGACGTGGAAATGATGAATTACGCGTTAGCGGTATTTGACATCGCTCAAAGTTAGTTTCGGGAAACTGGCGATGTGCATGGAGCAATCGATTCCGAGCGGCACAGCCAATCATCAGGAGAGGATGCGCCCGGAGGCGGAGAGACAGTCAATCAGAATGCGAAGCGCGTATGTCAGTTTTACTGTTGACGTAGTCCTCGGATTATGGAAGCTACACCGAAAGGATCAATACCGACCTCGGGCGATGGTTTAATCGTTATATCTGGCAATCGCCGTTTGCGACATTCTTGGCGCGACGTGTGATTCACGATTTTATTATTAAAATTTCATAGAGCGACGTTTTTTTTTTTAAACCGGACAATTTCGTTTTATATATTACCTTTGATAATATACGATGAATGCTTTAGCGACGTCATTTTATCGTCCATTCAAGAATACATACATATATACAACTAGCAAAACACATAATTGACTACACAACACGGATTGTTTGCTGATAGTTAGTCGATTTTTTCCAGTCGGCGTAAAGTCGACTATGAAAAGTCAACTATGTATCGATTTAACTTGAAAAGTCGTCTTATTGTCAACTTTTAGTCAATTGATAGTCAACTTGGAAAGTCAATTGTCAGTCGACTATTTTTGAGACTCGTCAGTTGACTAATAGTTATTAATCAAATATAAGTCGACATTCTGCTCCTTGACTCTTGACTTCTCTAGGCAACTTATAGCCAACTTTCAGTCGACTTCGTGTTGTGTGGGTGGTATTTACGTCGAAGTTAATAAAATATTGATGGAAAGATGAAGAAAGTTCAAATGAAACAGATACTGTTATACAAAATACAAAAATACTTACCAACAAAATTTCACTGCAGCTAACTGCGTCAATCGTATTATCTCAAATTATGCACAAACCGATCGAGATTGTCACTCGTACGAATCCGGGATGCTACTTCTACTCGTTCTCAGAAGTTTTGGTTCGCAAGGCTGACGGTGACTCTGTGAGTCGGCTTAAGTCACTGGTTATACTTGTCAGCGAAACTTCGTCGCGCGTTGAGGAAGGACGGCCGGCGAAGCGAGCGAGGGAAAGCGAGAGAACGGTACAAACACGCTCGATTCACATGTGTCAGAGCCCGAAATACACGCGCGATCGCGCACTTGCGTCACATGCGCATCGTCGAGGACACGCGAAGATGATCCATCTTATGACTTAATATTTGTCGATTTTTCGAGATTTACGAGCTCTCGTTTCGCAACGCGCGACGTAAATTTCCAATAGTGCTGCGCACGCTCTCAGCACTTATGTCTTTATTTCTTAGTTTCCGCTCTCGAGGGAACAGATAATCATGTTGTGTCAAAGTCGCATTATTCTAACGTATACTCGACGAGTCGTTAATCGTCGAGTTGTAAGAAGTAAAAAGTACGAGTCATATGTTGTATTTTTAATAATCGGTCCTATCGATAAGATTTATTTAATATTTATAAAATAAATTACAACCGCGATAAACTACTGGAACACGCTCACAGTAACGATCGGAGATAACGCGAATCGGAGAATTCACACTCAAACAAATTCATTAGTCTATCTCCAAGAAGTCTCTCTCTGATAAATCAGCGCGCCAAAATAAGTGCTATTTACAATACCACGTACGTCCAAACGACTCGGAGCTTCGCTCCGTTTCGAGGATCGTCAAGCATGATCGATAGGAGATCTTCCTTCGAATAATATGCAAACAACAGATTCGATCACATTTATTTAACAGACGCAGCTTCCAACGCCTAAACACGTGTACGGTGCTTGCTCGAGTTTTGAGCTTGCCGCGCCGTCCAATATCGAGGATTGCGACGGCATGGCCGGGGCCGGTAATTGCGATCTCTGCACGCTGTCATAGGGTATCGACGCGGATTCCCGATCCCTGCTGGTACTCTCCGTTTCCTGGGTGTACGAGTCCCTCGGTGGCGGTTCCTGCGCCTTCGAATCGAAAGCGGCTTCGTGCGACGACAATCGACTGTAGTTCAGGAAGGTCTCGGTGTAGCTTGGAGCCGGATGATGATGGTGATGGTGGTGATTGCTGCCGTACTGATGAGGGTAATGGGGGTGATATCTGCTCGATGGCGTTTTGAAACCCTCGTTACCGCCGAGGTACTGATGCAAATGATGGAGACTGGAAGGTCCGTACACTGTACGGAAATTAATTCAATCGAAATATTAATTTCTCGTAAATATTGTGTACAATTTTTATAAATACATTTTACGAATTTCGATACACGAAATAATTAATGTCGAGTCTAATACCTGCGGCGGTATTCGAGTACATGGCGAAAACCGCGTCGCTATACCCCGCGGCGGGATGCTTCATCAAATCTGGAACTTCGTTCCCGCCCGCTCCTTTCCCGGGCACCGCATGGCTCCGTACCATACTACTTGGAACTTCTCCGCTAATCCCCGAAGACGCGCCGGTACCGTACGCCATGTTGAAGAGCGCTTCCGGATCGCAGACGAACTTGTACACGTATCGCTCGCCGGCGACCTTCTGCATTATGCCCTTCTCGTAGTAATATCTCAACGAACGACTCAACTTGTCGTAATTCATGGCCGGTCTGTTTTTCTGGACGCCCCATCTCCGTGCCACCTGCCAATAGAAATAATATGAATATATAATGAAAAATATATGAAAGTTGTTATACGTAATGTTTATAAAATTTTGTAAATATCATTTGAACACACCTTCGAAATCATTTAAAAATTATCATGAGATTTAGGAAGTTAAATAACACTTTTCTTAAGCGGCGTTTTCTACGAACCTCCTCCGGCTCGATTAGCTTAAACTCCATTCCACGTCCGGTCCATGCGATGCAAGGTGCATTCGCGGGGTCGTCGAGCAAGGCTACGAGGAACTGCCACAATTGCAGGGAACCACGTCGCTGTTGCTGATAACCGACAGCGACGTCGCTCCAAGCGGACACGCCGGTTGCCGAGGATGGCCTCTTGTTGATATGATCCGGATTCCAGGTCGAAACAGGCGAGCCCTTCTTCTGATAACAGCCGTTCTGCCGATCCCAGGACGAGCTCCTGGGATCTAGCTGCGTGCCGAGTTCCGTCCAAGTCGGCGTGCCGCTTCTCTTCCCATAAGCCTCGGAATTCCAATTCTCCTGTCGCGGCAGAAAAGTCTCGGAGGAAACGGAGAAGGTCGACTGCCATTGGGAAGTTGAGGAAGAAGCGCTGGCCGGACGACTGGTTGGCGGCGACGATCTGTGATCCCTTGTCACGTTTCCGTACTGTTGGCGTTGTGGATAAATTAGGTTGCTCGCTGTAAGAAGATGCAGCGTGATCCTAAAATCAGCATTGTCTGTGTCGCGATAATTTAATTTAAGATTAGATCGAAACCGGGATTTAATATATTTATATCTGATTTAGGCATTTAACAAATATGGTACAATAAATTAATATAAATTAAATTCAAAAAATTCATTAATTTATTAATAAATTTAAAAATAACACGATACGTATTTATTAAATTTGATAAGAGCAAATTTATACATTTATACGAAGAGCGGAATCTAAAAAGCTAGATAGCTAGATACGGAAAATACATAATAAATTTTATTGAAAATAAAATATGTTGGATTAATGTCTAAAAATTTAGATAAAAAAATTAGATATATAATTAAAAAATATTATATTTAAATAATTTAAACAATTATGTATCTAAAATTAGATACATAATTATTGAAAATAGAAAATAATTAAATAATCGTTTTTCCTATATACTTCAGTGTATACATACAAAGAGATTTCAAGCGTCGTATACAATCGCGCTCGTGAGACGAAGGTGTCACAACGTAGAAAGACGTGGGGAAAGCATCGGATTATCCGCGGGCGTTTTTCCGCGAGGGAAGGAGATGGAGGAGACGGACGAGGAGAGAGCCGAGGAAGAAATTCTCGAGAGGACAAAAAGCGCGTTCCGTATTACCGATTGCACTCACGCGTCGAACCGGTTGAAGCGCTCTCGTCACACAAATATCGGCAGGAAATTGGTGGATATTCAAAGCCCACCGGGGTTTGGAACCCGCGCGCGATGGTGCCCCCTGAAATATCGAAAGCCGAGAGCTCGCGCGATATGTATATTAATCGGGCCGCGCTCCTCTCTCTCTCTCTCTCTCTCCTCCTCTTTCTCTCTTTTACTCTCGGGGCTGCCACTGCCAACCCCCGACGTCGTGGTACCGAAAGAGCCATTCTCGGGCCGTAATCCGGTTACGCTCCAAGTCGTGCACGGGGAATATTGAAAAATTGAGAAGCCGCGCGCGCGATCGAGGAGAGCGTCGATAAACGTTGTTGTCAACGTCGCGATGCATCCGACGACGAGAACGAGAGCTGTCGGAAGTGACGCCAAAAACGCAAGACTGCAGCTCTTTCCACTGGACGATGCATCGATAAAAATGAATTTTCTCGCGTAGATGGGAATAAGTTGCGTGAATTTAATTCAGGTCGAAAGAGAAATAATATGCGAAGATGTGTTCGACGATTACCAAGTTAACGCGGTATCAAGATCGCGTCGTTATGAATTGATACATGGAAAAAACAGTTTTGCTGAAAGATCTAAAACTTTAACTGGACACAAAAACTGGATACAAAAAGTAATTTTGTCGAACTATTTCAAACCAGTTACTAGAATATCAAAATTTTTTTGCATTGCTCGCTTTTAAGGTTCCAACAAAATTATTTTCAGATCTATATCCAGCAAAATTTTAGATCCTTCAACAAAATTGTTCTTTCCATGTGCGGAACATGTATTTTCGTATTAATAAGTTTTCGTAATTTAAACTTGTACGAAACAAGATGTATCGGCAAAGAAGCTCGACGGAAGGTCAATCGCGCCTGATCGCTTTGCTTCAACCCGCACGTTTTGGCGAACGTAGGACGAATCTCGGACGGGGAATCGGAAGGGAGCCGAAAGCTCTGGGGCCAATCTGGCACTATCTCGAAAAGCAAAGAGAGAGAGAGAGAGAATGTGCGGCGCCRGGGGGGGGGGGGCGAAAGGGGTTGACCTCAGCTTGCGAGCCAGAGCGCGGGCCAGAGGCTTTGCGGGTGGTTTTAGATTAAAATTAATCGCAAGCTGATGAAACCGGTGGCGATGTACCACCGGGGGAGGCCGGAGAAGGGTTGAATTCAGGACTGGTCATAGGGGCGGCGGAACACGACGGCCGGTGTGGCGGTCGCGGCGGCGGGGTGGGCTCGGCTCTACGGAAAAGAGGATGGCTTCCACTCTCGTCCACTCTCAGACGAGGAGAAACGCGTTTTACCGCCGCTGCTCTTCCTCCCTTTTCCGTAACCACGACTATCTCTCTTGCTTTTTCTCCTCTCTTCTGCCTCGCTGATCCTCGAATTCCGGCATAGTGCTCCGTTAATAATGCAAACTCTATTTTCCACCCACCTGACGAGCGGCGAAACCTGACGAGCTCGCCTTGTCCTTTCCCGAGCGTACGGGAAAATGCTCGTTTTGCTCGTTTTGCTCCATCGTCCCTGTACACGCTTCTTTTTTTTTCTCCGCCGACCGAAATATTTACCGCGACACGTGAATCGAAGAATAGAGCCGAACGTATATGGAAGTCTCGCTCGGCGAATTTTTCGCGTACGCAGGGAATACGAGAGAGAATGGAGTGACTCTATGGAACGGATCGTCGCGATCTGTAATCCACGTAATCCTCTGCTCGTATTAATTAGTGGAACTGTGAAACCAATCGGTATCCATTAAGCGGTTATTACTATTCCGCTCTCGACGTATCGCTCTCCGAATTGTTTGTCCCCTCTAAACGAGATAATCTCGATTATCTCATACCCTTTCTAAATATTTCCCTGCGATACATTTGGAAATTTAACGAATTTTTTTGCGATACGTTTTTACGCGAATAATACAATAAAGCGTGCGTCAATTAATATGAAATCATTTAACGTATTTTTACATTAAAAATAAAGGATACCGGAATATTCAATCGCGTTTTCGCGCGTAAAACGCGAGATCATTTTTTCCATTTGGAAAATAAATTGATCGTAAGTAGATTGCGAGATATCGATACGGACGATAGGGAATGTATCCTATTATTAACCTAAACTACGTGTAAATAATTAAAACGGCTTAATGGTAGGGAGAATTACGCGAAGAGAAGCACGAGCATAATCCCAGGTGACTTGGTAGTAGGCGGGTAGTATCGCGTATACACAGTGTCGAGCCATGGATATGTAGCGTAACCGAGTTCCTAAAGGATTCGGCTCGCGATTGTACGTGTGCGTGAATAAAGGAAGACTAATCGGTCTGATTACAAAGCATGAGCTTGCAACCCCTCATCGACTCTACCTTTTACGGACGGGTGGCGACGGTGATGGGTGGCGACGCGTATTTTCGTTTTCGGTTCACAACCTATTAGGTAATGAGCGTTTCGATAGAAAAATCATAATTATTGTCGCTGAAATATTATTCGATTGCACGTTCCCATGATTGAAATTTAATAATGAGATAACTTGCAAATGAATATGCGAGAAAACGAAATATATAGTTCTGGTAACTATATTTTTGACAAGAATGAAATTCAAGTACCTGCAACTAGTTTTATAACGTAATATAATAAATAAGAATAAAAGAAGTACTATAAAAATGTAATTTGCCTATACACGGTCAAAACTGGATCTTAAGTGCCCAATCATATTATTGTATACATTTAAGATACAAATTTTTAATTATTTTTGAACTGCGCGCCGATTGTTTGTCGGGCTTGCAACGCAATTCTAAACTGAACTAAATAAAGTCACAAATTAAGTTTTGATCAGTTAGATATTGATGCTAATAGCATCTTAAAAATCTGTAAATAACTTATTGCGAAAAATATTACCTCAGCCAAGGTTTGAACCTGGGATTTCCTGCCTATCCGGGGCAAGTGTCTTAACCAATTCGACTACCGTTGACAGTCTAAAAATCTATCTATTTATTTTGATATTGTATAAAAATGTAGTCATGGCAGTAACATATGTGAACTACGAGGGTTGTTTGATAAGTCCTTAGAAAATAAGAGACGGCGCTATTAATATCAAATTAATGCGATAATTGATGTCTCTATTGTTCTTAAAATCTCTACGAATATAAAATTTCAAACGGATTCATTAATTGATTTTGTTGTTTAATTATATAAAGTGAACTACTCAAGGTGTCGCGTTTGATCAAAAACGGAAACTTTGGAAAGATTCAAGCATAATCCGAAGCATATCCGTTGGATAAAAAGAGATTTGGTTCAATATTGAAGTAATTGATGCTATAAATGGCTATTTTGAGGAAAAAGATAAATCGTGTTATTTAGAAAATATAAAAAGCGTGAGCATCATTGGGTCAAGTGCATTAAGCTTAAGGGAGGTTATATTGAAAAATAAAATTGATTTTATAAAACTTTATAAAACTTGTATTTTCATGTTATATTGTATTTTCATACGTATATCTTCTAAGGACTTATCAAATGACTCTCGTATTAACTGAGTGTAAAATAGCAACTATAATTACACAGTTATAGATTTCATATAAATAAGATATATATATATATATATATATAAAATAAATACATTCTTCTAATTTAGATAAATATTTTCTTGAATTGAAGCATAATGCTAGCACTATTAGATAGAGGCAACGGTTCTATTTCTCTAATAAATAAAAATCACATAGAATAGGATAAAAGGTGCAACTTTTATGAAACTTTTCATCAATATTCTAATAAAAATGGTTGAAATTTTATAATATATACTTGATGTGCTATTTGCTTGTTGATGTTTCTTAATTTTGTAGTTGCTTTTTTCTTTGAATGCACGTCACTCGCGAAGCATAAGATACATCCCATTCGCAGAGTAAATAATAGAAAAGTAAACA
Organism: Cephalotes varians; assembly: GCA_037157785.1. Classification (NCBI taxonomy): domain Eukaryota; kingdom Metazoa; phylum Arthropoda; class Insecta; order Hymenoptera; family Formicidae; genus Cephalotes; species Cephalotes varians. Next base: position 271,357 of record JANQDE010000061.1, on the reverse strand, counting down.
GAATAAATTTTTTTTATCGATTGAATATGAACAAATTATTTTACAATTAAAAATGAACTTTTGCAATTATCTTTATCTAAAAAATACACATACACAGAATATTATTAACCTTTATTTAGTAAATTATTATTTTATAAATCATTAAATGTTATTTTGTAAATCATTAAAAAGAATGAAAATTGAGATATAAAAGGGGGTATAAAATATACTTCATGCGAGTAATTACGTTAAAAAGCTACGTGAGTAATGTAAAGATATTCACGTAGGGCTATTTATTTACATTAGCGATCGTTACGATAATCAATGATAAAAGTTTCATTATTGAAGATTTTTTAATTCTTACTTTACGAAGAAAAGAATTCTCCAAGAGAGCTGAAGCTAGTAGTTACTAAAGACATTGTTAATCTTGCATCGAAAATCTCTGCACTGCACGGGTCACGAGAGAGAGAAAGCTTTCGACTTACATTTTCCCCGGGGGATCTCTATCCTCGCGCTCTTTTCTTTCGGTAACTTTTGCTGGAATCTACAAGACGCTCGCCATAGCTTTCGACTTGAAAGCATCGTTTAATTATTCAATTACGCATGCCCAGTCACGCGTGAGTCCAATGCATTAGTCGTGAGCCTCGCAACGATCATAGAAAATGATGGCTTTCATACAAAAATAATTACTTTAGTAATTGTAATGTTTCGCAAAATGACACGTGCAAAATGCAATTTATAATAAATACGAAACAAATGTAATTCCTTCACCGGTGACATTCTGCACATTCCTCGTTAATTCGCTGCAGGTTTCTTGAATTTTTATTATTACGTACATTTAATAACAATCGCAAAGAACATGAGGAACAATTAACAACAACGCGGACCAATCATTATCGAGTTGTATATCGTAGCTGTGGAGCCCCTCAAAGAGCTAATCGGAAGTCGACTCGATTAATGGATAGCGGTACCCTCGTTGTATCCCCCCCTCCCCCCGATTATTTATGGACTCTATGGGGTGGAATAGCGGCACGTGGATCCCTTTATGCTAGGATTTGTCACGGCAATGGATTTTCGTACGGAGATAAAAGTCAGCGAATCGCATTCTTCTCTCTCTCTCTCTCTCTCTCTCTCTCTCTCTCTCTCTCTCTCTCTCTCTCTTCACGATACTCGATACCGACTAAACCATGTCATCGCACGGATCTCTTACCGTTCTCCTGAGATGTTGCGGATGATATGTTCGTTGCACCTACGGGAAGTGGCTCCACGTAGCTTCGATCCGTCGGTTCTTCCTTCACGGCAACATCCTTCGTGCTCTTACTACCGTTCATCTTTTGATTCCTACAAATACAAGATTCCGCTTTACATTTTTTCTTTTTAAGACCTGATATACGTTTTTAAGATCTGATTTATGTTTTTTACTGGCAACTAGCGAACTAAAAAACTAGCAACTAAAAAAATTAATTTTATATATAATAAATAAATATAGACCGATATGTGAAAGCACAATTAATTAAAGATGAGCCTACGGTCATAGCTAAGTCTTTGCTAATATTTCTTGTGTGATTTTATATACATTTTCAAATTTATAAATTATATTTTACAAATTATTAATTTTATAAATTATATTTTTTTAGCTGCTAGTTTTTTAATACATATATTATATATATATTATATACATATATATAATTTATAGAATTAATTTTTAATTTTCTAAAAAAATATATATAATTTATAAAATTATATTTTTTTAGTTGCTAGTTTTCTAGTTCGCTAATAGATAATTGCAGGTAAAAAAACATCGTATAAAGGCCTTATTCGTGAGCAAGCAAATTATGTGCATAGATGTAATTATGTTGCAAGTAAGTAAATCGCGTCATTTTATTATATCACGGAAAAAATTAAGATTGCCACAACAGAATAATATTGTTATTTTTCGCCTATCAATATAAAATGATTATAACGACCATAGTACCTCATTCTAGAAATGAGTTATTTGATATAACTGAATTCTCACAATCACTACTGTACATGTAGCTATGTCTTATAATTCTCTCTCAATCATATTATTGATTCTATAGACTACATTAAAGAGATAGCAATAATCCTTCGGTTGAAGCAACCATACATAAAAGTACTCTGTACCAAATATTACTTATCATAAGAATTACGGTTTTGAGAACTGTATGGATGGACATAGGGTAAAGGCAGCGAATATGGAATATCAATTTTTAAATTAATATTACTCCGATACAAATGCATATGAAGGCTTCTAATAAATGTAGAACTTTTAAGCAACATGTTAGCTATAACATCCAATAATTGAAAGTCTCCGAAATTTAAGTCCAGCTTCAGTATTTACAAAAAAGTAAAAAGTGAGAAAATGAAGAGGGTAAAAAAATGGGATATAATATGGAATCAAATTTGAGGAACAATAATAAATAACATAAAAAATGAAGTGCAAATTTATTTTTTTATGTAAATTGAAATCGAAACTGTTAAAAATCATACAATTACTGTACAATACATAAATAAAATTACATTATGAACATGGACAATAAAATCAAATCCTAAATCGTTAAATTATTAAATTAAACATTAACATCAAAAATATTCTTTATTATTTATAAAAAGAACAAAAACGTTATATTCTCTACTCTTTATTCCATAATAATAATTTAATTATTCCATATTACCAACACATCTTAATATGACACACAAACTCTTCTCATTTCAATAAAGAGTTACAAATYGCAATTAAACGGCATAATATTATTCATGCAACATTATTAAAGGCGTCTATGTTCTATAAACATTAAATAACTTACAGTCAGCTTGTAAGAACACTTTTTAAGATAGTGCTATCACATTTTCAGACGCAACAAAAATAAATAAATGCTTATATTAGAGAAATTCGTTATCGCATCGAATTTATTATTTAATATGGCACGTTTGACAATAATTGCAACAACTTCCAGTAATTGCCACTAGAATGCAACGCTTTGTTTAAAAAATAAGTCCCTATTCCATATTAGTAACCTATTCCATACGCTGCCTTTACCCTATCTTAACAATTATAATTATTGTAATATCAATATGACTTGAAGTCACATTGCATTTCTTTTACAATCATAGAGAATATTGTTGTAATATCCATAGCAATTTTTTCCATGTAATAAAAAATTTTGTACAATATTTATTATACGTCATTTTTTTTTACAAATAAAAGAACAAGTTTCGATTGGTTTACTCTCGAACTTACCCGAAGCAACGATCCGAACTGATTTCAAGGAAATCGCTACTTTGACCGACTGACACCGGGGTAGACTGATATTGCGGATGATAATTGCCATTGTCGCCATTGTTTCTCGTGCAGTTGCTCGACTCTTGCTTCACGCTCGCACCTAGCGCAAGCGAAACGATCATATAAAACGACTATTATCGCGGATCCATGGATTCTCTCGCATCGTACAATCCTCTTTTCATCGCGATGTCAACGCCGCGATCGGAAAATGACTTTTACGATAGTCTCGCGGGCCTCCCTGTGCCGCATATCGTTACTGTTTACCGAGTGCGTGGCGCACGATCGTTTTCTTCGGACGATTCATGGCCGAAAGAACTAGCGGGGCGTCAGGACATAACGGCGCGTGTCGTACCGGAAGTAAAGACGCATCACTGCAACGACACGTGAGAGGGAAGGTGGGGTCTAATGGGGTGCCGACGATTTTCGCGAGGGCGAGGGCTGCGCCCCCGATAAATCAAACAGGCTCCCGGGGCCGTGGGAAGCATAAGTCACAAGCCTCCGGCAATAATTGTATTTGTAAACATTGAAAGTTTACTGATAGGAAGAAGGTCGTCGGTGCGCCAGGGTAGATTGAATTATCTCGGCGTCGTATCGGCCGCGAGAGATCTCGTAATAATTATTTTCCACAGCAAGACCTCATCGGGACTTTTCTTTATGCGTCTCCAGAATCGCCGAGACACACGCTCGTATGTTTTCATCCTTAAACAATTGTAATCTTTATATTTTTTTAGCTAAAAAAAGAAAAAGGTTTCTCCGAAAAGAACACTTTTTATTAAGTTCTCAATATTATTCGTTAATTGAATCTGAATTTAAAAAATTTAAATGCACTATTGTTTAAAACTGTTAATCTCTTTTCAAAGAAAATATGGAAATAATTTTGTTAACAATAATAAGTGAAGAAATAGACCGATAAACGAATACACAGGAAAGGAGTCTTTAGTCGAATCAAAGCCGATCTTGGTGCTTAATAATATTTTTATAAAATAAATTTTAAAATACGATTTTCAATTTTATAAAGTACACACCGATTTGGTTGTCGGACCTGAAACGCAGTCCTAAAGCTATACAGAAAAAAATTAATTTTGAATCAAGATAAACATTTTCATATATTAAGCAAGAATATTACAATCTTCTCAGAATGATTTTAGTTCTGATTTGATTGAATTTGTATTGATGCAAATATTACTTTTGCAAAAGAAGTACTTTTGTAAAAAATTTATATACACGGAAAGATTTTGTTAAAATATCTAAAAATTTAGCTAAATACAGATCTGAAAATAATTTTGTTGGACATCAAAATAATTATGTAAGAATCTCAAGCATGATGAACAATGCTGTAAAAAATTTTGATATTTTAGCAATTAATTTGAACATTCTACGTAATTATTTTGATAATTCATAAAATTATTTTCAACTCTAGCTAAATTTTTAGATACTTCAGCAAAACCGTTTTCTCCGTGTATCTATCTTGATTTAAGACTAATTTTTTTTTTTTTGTCTAGAATAGCATTATCACAATTAGTAAATTGATCGTTAATTTTTAATAATGCTAATGAACATTACAAAAACTGCAATTTCTCGTTTTCAATATTATTCATTATTTGAGTCTTAAGATGGAGTTCAGGAGCACACCATTGTTTAAAGATGCTACGTCTCATCATATTTCACCTATGTACGGACCTACGGTTGCAAGTACATACGAGCATGTATCTCTTCCTAAATGCGTCGCAAGCTACATATAATATTACGCGGAAGATACGCGGCCTGGGAATTGCGCGCGCGCGTGCGTGTGCACGTTGGTGCGCATATAGACATTAGCTAGCCCCCGATTCCCTCTGGGTGTTTGCCCGCCCGGTTGAAATGTTCGACGATACGTTTGTTCAACGCTGCTCGACGCTGAATTACACGTATCGTGCGCGTCGCGAATTTTGCGCCCCCGGAACAATGTAAACTGCGGCCCGCGCTTTCACGTGGAGCCTCGCGAGTGGTTCGATCTCTGCTCGCTTATCATAATGATTCGCGGAAAAGGTGCGGCGTATCGATAGCGACGTTAATAAGCGCGCGACGGCGAGGGGGGACGGAGGGAGGGGGCTGGGAGAAAGAGGGAGAAGAGAGAGAGAGAGAGAGAGAAAAAAAAGACGGAACGAATCGCCGCTGGCTTAATATAAAGTGCTTACTCGCGTAATCCGATATCGATGATCGCCGAGATGCCCCGTGTTGATTCTTTCCGCTCTCCGCGCTACGCTAAAAAAAAAAAAAAACTCTGCCCCGCGGGCGTCTTCTCGCTGGTTTTTAATAAAGGACCGATATTGCTGCGCCGGGCTGCGAGGCCGCCGCGATTTAACAGCCGCGATTTAGCGCGGGGAAAAAAACCTCGTCGGTTCGCCCACCGTTCGTCGGACCGTTGCGCGGACGGGCCGCAAAAAGGCCGTCGCCGAGCGGGAAAACCGCAAACGCGTGCGCGCGCGGAAAGTGTCGGCGGCCAATTAAACATGCACGTGCGGTGTGTAACGGCGTCGCTAATTGATTCGCCGATTACGCGTCATGATTACACGTTAAATTGAGCGAGCGAAACGTTCATTCGATCAAATTAACACGACCATTCGCTGATTATTGCGCAAAAATTGCTTACTTCCACGGATGTTAACGGATTTCGACTCTCCGGTTCGGGTCGCTTTATTTGGGACGGTTTGCCGAGACGTCGGGAGGAGACGCGACTCGGGGCGCGTGTCTTCGAGGTGAGGTCTACGTAGACCTCCAGACGGCGCGCGGTAACAAACTTTGCAACCAATTTCGAGGCTGAACCACTTCGACGCGACGCGCGAAACACTTCCGCGCACTATACACGATTTCAGCGGAGATTGACATCCTGCAATCCTGTTCCGCGGATTCCAATCCCGGAACAGGATTGCATTTATTTATCAGACATCGAATTATCAGACATCGTCATATCGACGCGGTTAATGCGCGCTATCTTTCCGCAATAATCGATAGGATTAAACGAGCTGACGTTCGCGAAACGCTTGTGAACGATGAAAATGGGCGCTTACTCGACATCTGGTGAAACTCGGGCACGTACTGCTCGCTGTCCTCGGTTTCGGAGCTGCTACCTGCGCGAAGGAGGCACATCTTCATGTTAGCACAATTTGCGACCAATTGGACAGAGATTACGCGTTTGCCGGTAGGAGATGTAAAGTGAAAAATTCTGCTCAAATGTCTAACGAAAATGTCGACGTTCCGTCCCGCGGTAAAATCACCCCCTTTGATCATCCGTTACGTTACGTCCGTCGCGTATTACGTCGCAGTTGGGCAAGGTAATTAATATTAATGTTCCGAGCGAATAGTGGCTGCACGTAATTATCTTCGCTGGCGGCTTAGGGCTTCAATTTCGTGCTACATCTCTAAATTCGAAAAATCAATACCGAGATTTCGCGACTTTAATAACATTCCGATTTTTTAATTAATCTTGTTTTAAAAAAAAATCCATTTATTCGTCCATTATTGTTCTGAGTACTAATAATCAACAATACGAAGAAACGTTTGAGAGCTTCATTTAAGGTTGCATTGGCCATAGATGAAAAATACTGACACATTAGGGAAATTTACTTAGATTTTAGGCATATGAATACATATGTTCAATTTCAAAATAATTTACAAGCTCCATTAAAAGTAATTATTAGTTGTTAGGTCCGCTCTTTGTCGCTGCATTGAATTGCATTAAAATCTTTTCTTTCTCACTTTTGTTAAATGTATATCTATTTCATTTTCAGTACAACGAGGGTACACTATTTACAAAGAATAAACCGTATAATTTTTTTATGGAGACTTAAAAATTCTTTCTCACTTTTGTTAAACTTCAAATGTATATCTATTTCATTTTCAGTACAACGAGGGTACACTATTTAGTTACAAAGAACAAACCGTATGATTCTTTTTATGGAGATTTAAAAAATTGCGACATATCAAACTTAGTCGCTAAAATTGATTTAAAAAATGATGATTGGTTTTTAAAACTTTTTTAAATTACTTGTCAAAGCTCTAAAAACAATTTTAGAGAAAAAAAAACATGTACTAGCTTGTTACAAAGATATTAGATGAGATATTTATTGCTTCAGCTACATATTGATTAAAAAGCAATTGTGTAACATGACCTCATTTACTGTTCGGAATTTTGCTATTTTGACGAAATCTACTTACTTTTGGTATTTTATCGTATTTAGACGTTTTATAACTTTTGTCCTAAGTTAATCCACTGATCACAGTGTAGCAAGTATTTCTCTTTTCAAGAATAGGTGGCTTACATTCAAGCGGAAGATGTACAGTCACACTAAGAATATGCATAAAGAATATATAAAATCTTACTATCAAAAACATTCCTCACTTTAATTTTATGCAGTAAAAATCAATAGTGATCTTATGGAATCTGAATACATGTCATAAAAAGTGCAAAAATTGTTGCTCTCAATATACGTCACTTTTTGCTGAGACTGTACAGCCAATACATCCTTAACGTCATTCCACGTTCTAACTGCTTAATTTGTAAGAAACGAAAGTTTTCCCATATGCGTGTTAACTGAGACTTAATAATATATAACGATATTTTTATGATAAATGATTCCTTAGTCAGGATATCATTTTTGTAATGAATCATTTTGGGGCGGAGAAACAAAAAAAAAAAATGAAAAAATAAATCGCCCGAACAGGGACTCGAACCCTGGACCCTCAGATTAAAAGTCTGATGCTCTACCGACTGAGCTATCCGGGCTGACGGTTTCGATTGCATTTAGGCGCGTATTCAAGCCTAGTTCGTGTAACGTGCGCAACGGACAAGTAAATTATTGTAATAATTAATTGAAAATATGCGTGTGCGACGGAAATAAAATTCAGACTAAACTCACCGTCTTGCAACCAGGTTTCTTGCCTGTAGCCTTGCGGCATGTACAACTCGCTCCCTGTAAAATCAAAGTTGATTTTTCGAAATAACATGCGAAATTAATTAATCGCGCTATTGATCGCGAGATAAAGCAAATAATGGGCGGGAGGAAACGCAAATACATTTGTTTATACGGAGCAGATGTATATCGAGCGATGTTTGCCGCTGATTGACAGGACATTTCCGTTATTTTTGATTAATTTGTTGATACGCGCGTGTTTATTCGATACGTTCAATATAAAAAAGGAGAGAGATGATTCTGATATCTAATCTCGGTCGGAGTATCCGCTCGCGATTGAAAGAAACGCGTGAATCCGAATCCGAGAATCAGCGAGATCCGCGGGAGGACAAAGGGAGCGAGAGGCCGCGAATGAATCAGAGGCAAAAACAAACCCTTCCGCGTGAACGGGCGCATAAGAATGCCGGCGCGGAGAACTGGGGTGCGTTTAATGGGCCTCCAAGATTCGCCATGGGTGGCCACTCGGCGGCTAACCTCGTTTCGTTCCACGACAGAATCCAGTCCGACGCGAATCGAATCTATTTAGGCCACAGCTCATTGCTCGGCTATAACGATACTCTTCTGCGCAAAGGCGCAGTGTCTTTGGCTGTCGCAGTAAATATCCGTGTCGCTCGAATTTATGATCGTCGTGCACATATCAATTATGAGCTCTATACGGAAAGAACGGTTTTGCTAAAATATATAAAAATTAGGTCAGATATAGATCTGAAAATAAATATGCAGTATTTATGCGAAAGAAGTTTTGGACCATCAAAATAATTCTGTAGAATGTTGGGACAAAATCATGAAAATTTTATTATGCAGTATTTACACGGTTTTGCTGAAGTATCTAAAATTTTAATTAAATATTGATGTACAAAATATTTGTTAGATCATCAAAATAATTGTGTAAAATGTTCAAGCATGATGATATTGCAAAAAGTTTTGACATTCTAACCAGCTTGAGTATTTTATTTATTTTGATGGTCCAATATTATTTTGATGGTCGAATATTTTCAGATAAAAATATTTTCAGATCTACACTGTTAGAAACGCTTCCTTTACATCTAAGTAAAGCTCGTAGTTATGAACAAAATTAAAAGTAATGTATGAATGATTTAATTGAAAACTAAGTTACACACACACACACACACACACACACACACACACACAATAATTACTTAAATGTAATGAAAGTGTACATGAAATTTCATAAAATTTTATGAAAAGTATTATTTATTTTTACATTTCATAAAGTTTACATTACATTTCATAAAGTTTTATGGAATATACATTAAATTTCATGTACATATACACAAATATACTTTTCAGTTACAAATACATATTAAATTTAATGTAATGTCATGGAATTAAATTCAAATTGTGTAACTTAAATTAAAAGTAATGAATGATTTAACTGAAAACTAAGTTACACACACACACACACACACACACACACACACACACACACACACACAATAGTTACTTAATGTAAGTATGAAAGTGTACATGAAATTTCATAAAATTTTATGAAAAGTACATTACATTTCGTAAAGTTTTATGAAATATACATTAAATTTCATGTACATGTACACAAATATACTTTTCAGTTACATTAAATTTAATGTAATGTCATGAAAGTAAATTCAAATTGTGTAACTTAAAAGTATATTAAATTTCATGAAATTTTTAATAGTGTTAATGTAATATTAAAAGTTCATGAAACTTGTCATTTTTAACAGTATATATCTAACTAAAATTTTAGATACTTCAGCAAAATCATTCTTTCCATGTGAATAAAAAATTTTTCATGACTTTTGTCCAATTTTTTATATTGTAATTTTAACAAATGATCTCATATTAGACCATTAATTAATCTACCTTACTAAAGTTCATCGAAATGCAAGAGAAACGAAACAAAAGTTGACGGAATATGTGCGGATTAAAGACTCGATATTCAAGTTCTAATTAAATTTTGCACTTGAAAACATTCGTAGAATAACATAGAGGTGGAAAAGTCATTACAATGCCGTTTCCAAATATGAAAAGACGAACAAAAGAGAGAGAGAGAGGGAGAAGAAGCGAGAGAGGAAAGGAAAAACGAGAGAAAGCAGGGAGCGATCAGCGGTACTTTCATCCGTCGCGGCGGCGTTTCAATATTTCTGAATCGTCGTGTCGAAAAGTGGATCGTGCCGGTGGGGAGGAAACGTAACGCGATTATGATAGAGAAATTGCGGCATTATAGGCAGTGATTGAGTTAGGCGGAGGTGGTCCATCCCGAGCGAGCGGTGGCTTCACGCCGTGGCATGCCAATGCTAGATATAAAGTGTCAATCACTGCAGCCAGACGCCGGCTGGGGTTGTTCGGCGATTCTCCTCGACGGGGATACCAAGGAGGAGGGAGGGAGATGAGGGGGTTCCACTGCGAGAACACCCCAGGGAAGTCTTTGCGGTGATAACACGTCACTTATTGAATCTCATATTGGGGAATTGACGTCGCGTTTCTGGGTCAAGGATAGGAACACTTGCCCGGAAGAAGAGTCGTCGTCAAAGAGGGCGAGTTATCGCGGCGCGAATCAGTCCGTCGTGTCGCGGCGTTGAGAGTTCTCATATTTTGAAATTTCCGGATCTATATCTCAATTAAAAGAAGCAACATTTATCATAAATGCGACGGTTTTTAAAGTAGGAGATATCATCGTCGATTGGAAGAACTAGGAGGTATCATCGCCGATTGAAAGAAATGTAGAACCAAGATATCATCGGACTGTACAAATTAATGCCAAGAAAATATTTGCATTAATTACCGAAAATTTTTGTATACATTTTTGGTGTCAGAAACGCAGCGCGTTGCGCAAAACGTCGGCTATTTGGAAGATGTTTCGAGCCGATTGGTGAGAGGTACTCCGGCCAGATTGTGTGTCTCGAGCGATGTCACACGATGCAACCGCGTCTCGTCGCGACCTTTGGAAAATAATGTCGTCGTTGATGCGACTATATAAAGATATCGACTCGACTGCCTGCGAGTGACAGGCTCTCTTCGGGGGGTACAGCTCACCCTCCGCCCTCTCTCCTTACCGGCGCTTCGTTTCGGGGTACACGTCTCAGCACGTGTTCCTAAACGTGCCCCTTCCTATGTGTGCGCTTCTCCTCTCGCGGTCGACACGACGGTCTTGGTGTATCGAAAGCCTCGCCCGATGGAAACGCGACGTCTCCGCGACTGTATCAAAGAGCTTCAAAGTCGAACGACGGGGAATCGAAGAATCGACCGGTCTCTGCCTCGCTCACCTTTTCCCTTGATTATACCATCGCAAGTTCGTTAAAAACGTCAAATTGAAACGTTAAAGTGATTCAGATATTTCTGCACTTATAAATATATTTAAAAAAAATATATATATATATAATATCGAATGGCGTGTGTGTAGAAAATTTAAGACTCGCGCGAATATTTCTCTTCGTTCAATACACGGAAAGAACGAGTTTTGTAGTATCCGAAGTATCTAGAAATTTAGGTAGACATAGATACGAAAATAATTTTGTCGGACCATCAAAATAATTCAGATCCGTATATCTAGTTATATTCTTAGATATTTCAACAGAACCGTTCTTTCCGTATACACATTTAATTTAATTTAAATTGGAAACGTCAAGTCATGATTATTAAGTCGAAGCCTTCATTAATGAAGATTCCACTCACCGGTGTGCAGTTTTTCATTGTTCACTGTTTGAGACACTGGGTAGTTACTAGGACAATATTCGCCGGCTACCGTTTGAAGCGGTTCGGGCAGTCTGTCGAATCCGTTTCCGGGCTGGAAATACAGGAAAAAGAATCACAGATTAGTGCAAGATACAGAGATTTAATAGTATCTAATAATATTTAATAGTATTTAATAGTATCTAAAAGTATCTTTCTCCGAAAAATATAATTGCATCCATGAAAAGAATGATTTTTGCTGAGGGATGTAAAATTTTGCTGAATACAAAGCTGAAAATAATTTTGTCGAAATCTTAAAAATCATGAGCAAAGCTGCAAAAAATTTTGATACTCTAGCAACTGGTTTGAGCGTTCTACGTAATCATTTTGATAGTTCAACAAAATTACTTTTCTGATCTGTATCCAGCTAAAATTTTAGATTTTTCAGCAAAATCGTTCTTTCCGTGCGATATTTTGACGTTTGTCCCCATATTATGACATAAATATTAGCCGAACGTGAAAGAGAACGCAAGTGATTTCAGAAAGTGATTGTGAAGCTCCGAGGCTCTCAATATAGGAACGCGAAAGACACAGTGAGAAATAGAGGGTGAAGGGTAAGAGAGGCGGCAAGAGGAAGACATCCGGTGAACGATTGGACGGTTTCCTCCTTGCGGGGCAATCTAGTGGTAAACTCAGTTACCGGTTTTGGGAATTTCGATAACGTAGACGTTACCTTTGACTTCGTAAAATTTGACTGTATACGGAAAGAACGATTTTGCCAAAGTATCTAAAAATTTAGTTAGATACAGATCTGAAAATAATTTATAATTTTTAGTTATTAAAATAATTATAATATGTAGGACGTTCAAGCTAGAATGTCAGACTCAACTTTTTGCATTGGTCATTATGCTGCAAAAAGTTGAGTTTGACATTCGAGTAACCAATTTGAGCGTTTTATATAATTATTTTGACAGTCTAATAAAATTATTTTGCAAAAAACTCAACTTCCTGCAGCATTGCTCAAGCATAATGCTGAAGTATCTAAAAATTTAGCTAGATAAGATCTAATAATTTTGTTGGACTGTCAAACAAAATAATTATGTAAGACGCTAGAATGTCAGGTTAAACTTTTTGCAGCACTCATTATGCTCGATATGCTTGAACAATGTTGGAAAAAATTGTGTTTGGCATTCTGACAACCAGCTTGAAAGTCCATAATTACATATCTTGATGGTCTAACAAAATTATTTTCAGATCTATATCTAGCTAAATTTTTAGATACTTCAGCAAACCGTTTTTTCCGTGTAAATTATGACAAGCGCAAACTATCATCGCGACAAAAAAATCTCGCGCAAAAGACTACGCTATTTAAAAAAAAAAAGAACTCCGACACGTGAAAATTAAGCTCATAAAATGATAAAACAATTAAAGTGTCGAACTGTTCATAAAATATTGTGTACAATGTACAATTTTCCACGTTGGATATTTCAGATAGAAGGTATATTGATATTAACGAGCATCCGGCGGAGTCACGCTGCTCAAAGTTTCATTATTTGTTCATAATTTCTCCTCGAGATTTTCCTTTGATCGCAATTAATCGTCGTCCGCAATTAGTTGCCGCGATGGCACGGCGCCTGTAATCCGTGCGCTTCAACATAAATTTTAATTACATTCACTAATACCACCTTAAATGTTTAATACCTGTCAATCCATTATGTATATACATATTTACTGACGCAAAAACGATTCGCGAGACACGTAGAGTATTTCAATCATGCACGAGACAAGCGTAAATATTTTACGCATTAATTTAATAAAAATCAAAATACTTGCATTATAATTAACCAAAAAAAAAAAAAACTGTCCAATACTTCGAGTGTTTAATAAATATACATACCTGATATATATTTCAATTATATAATTAATGCTAAGAATCATTGCGTGATATTTATAAATAATATTTATAATTATAAATATAACGTATGGAGATCACGAGAGATCATGGAGATCTGATCGTTCTTGCGTCTTTGTTAGACTGATCTTCCAACATCGGTGTTTTTTTTGGTCGAACAGGATTTAACAGCGAATTGATCAGGCAATGACGCGTAAGTAGAAGGCGCAAACACGGGAACGCGTACCATTTGATGTCTCGTGGCCTTTCCCAGCGGATGTCGTTTTAGACGAATGTGCGCGGAACATTCGGCACGCGGGTTTATATATGCGCGCGTTTATGCCTCTCGTGAAAACGAGATACCCACGACAGATCGAGGGAACGCCCCGTCGTTCGCGACGGGGTTACAGGGGTCCTGGCGCGGCACCCCAAATCCACGTTCTCCACCCTTATAGTAATTGTGCACTTCGGTTCGGTTTATAATAAAGTCATCGAGCGGACGACACGTCGTCGAACTGTATCCCTTCTGATCATCCGACGGACTGGGAAGCTAGATTTTGGAGATGAAGTATTGAGACAATGATAAACGATTGATAAAGAACTTTCAGAGGGAGAGATTAAAGATAATTTGAGATTCTATCATTCAAATGGAAAACTAATAAAGAGAATGCATAAAGTCCAACTTATACTTATGTTACTTATGTTTCTACTATGTAGATAAAAGACATTTTGTACTTGTGTTAAAATCGGTCCTTGTTAAAATTTTTGAGTTGAATTTTTAATATAACCGAGTGTTAATTTAACATATCGAATATAGTATTAGACTATTTTGTGTTAAATCAATATTTAACATTTCTTAGTGTTAAATTACATAATTTATAAATAAATTAATGAATAAATAACATAAAATTAATGTAATTTTAAAACATAAATACTAAGATAAATACTAAGCTAAATGAATAAAAGATGAATGTATATTATTTAATTTAACATATTAGAAACGTTAATTTTATTTAAAAAATATGCTTCCACAATATGTTTCCAAATTAGATCAAAGTATTATATGTTTTGTGTTAATTTTTATATAATGTTATGTATTCATTTTGTATTAAATTAACACAAAATTTGGAGAAACCATTTGAGACACGTCATATGTAACACACGTTAAATTTAATACACATTTTCCAATTGTGTAATATAGATTAACTTTAATCTCCATGGTTTAACTTCTTTTTATCCTTTTCTAACTTTTAGAACTAAAAAGACATAAGAAGTAAATTAAATTATAGTAATTTAAAACATGGCCAAATACGGTCAAAGCTAGGTGTCAGTGCTCAATAATAATTCTATTTTTATTTAAATTAAACTATAATCTAGTATATTCAAACTACGCGTTACCCCTTAATAGATATTGGTTATTGCGATAAATATTACCATATGCCTCGGTGGTCTAATTGGGAAGACGCCTGCCCCGGCAAGTCAGGAGATTCCAGGTTCAAACCCTGGCTGAGGTAATATTTTTCGCAATAAGTTCTTTACAGGTTTAAAAATG
The DNA here is from genome assembly GCA_037157785.1 of Cephalotes varians. Taxonomy (NCBI): domain Eukaryota; kingdom Metazoa; phylum Arthropoda; class Insecta; order Hymenoptera; family Formicidae; genus Cephalotes; species Cephalotes varians. Next base: position 256,010 of record JANQDE010000061.1, on the reverse strand, counting down.
CTTATTAACATCTTGCATTAATTTGACGATCAAATTCATTTGTGACTTTATTTCTATTCTAGTTTAGAACTACGTTATATGACCAGCAGTGTTCGGCGCGTAGTTTGAATATACTAGATTATAGTTTAATTTAAATAAAAATAGAATTATTATTGAGCACTGACACCTAGCTTTGACCGTATTTGGCCGTGTTTTAAATTGCTATGATGTTCTCATATATCGGTCGAAAGAAATTTGTTATTAAATTAAATTAATTATATAATTCTTAGAACTATAAAAAAATTAAGAACGAGTTAAATCGAGATTTAGGTTGATCTACATTGATAGAAATGAACCTAATTCATTTTGGAGTCCAAGATAGAATTTTATTCCCAGTCTTACGTGTCGAGTATTACGAAAAATATTTGAAAAGGCTCAATTTGCAACATATACGTAAAATATATTATATATATATATATAATAAATATAAGTATATATTTTAAAATAATACACGTACATTAAAATGTATGAAACATAAAATTATATTAGAATAAAATTTTATCCTAAAATCTGAATTAAAAATAGTCTAAAGTGGATTCCAGACATTTTTAACAATCTACAATCTTCGTGTGTGTTTCACTTTGGCCGGGCAGATAAAAGGCGGCCAAAGTTCCTTCTGCTAATTACTGTATCGATAATGGCAAGGGCGGTCATTTTATCAATTACAGGCGAGAACTCGTGTTACTTCGCCAAAAAAGTTTCCCTGCTGTCTTCCTACCCTTAGCGAGCGCGAAGATAATGAACGGCGGTGAACACTGGAAGGTGGACAATGCCCGACCAGAGGGACAGTATGGAAGAGATTTCGAGATTAAAGAACGCGTCGCACTGTGTGGTCGAAGTTTATCAGCTAATTGCTTCCCACAACGCGTCGCAAAGATCGCGCTGGAAAAATCGAAATTTTTGCTTTCGTTTCGTTTTCGTATCGCAAGCAACGTCATTTCGCATCGATCAAATGTTGATTTAATTATGAGAATAACATACGTAAAATAAATATGTAAAAATATATCATTTATCTTATTATAAAACGAATGGCAAGAAGATGAACACGTGAGAATGCAACAGTATCCAATTTAATCATATAAAACTCATCGGAAAGTCGATCAGGTGAGCAGTTGAACAATCAGCAGATAAACAAACCAGCCACTGGTAATCCTACACGCCCCATTCTCGAGAAGGATACCCCTAATCATGGGAAACTCGAGTGGTGACATATGCTATCTCTCGCGGCAGTCAATTAAACGGCGTCGCCGTCGAACTGACGGTGAGGCAGGGACTGCGTGTGTGCGTGTGTATGTGTCTGTATGTGGGAATCGGCCGATTTTTAGAGTCAACAAACATAAATCAAGTACTCGCCAAGTCATCCCCTCTCCCGTGTTCCCTCCATTGACCACCCGCGGGTCCCGCGCATCGTGTCGTCACGGTGGTGGCACGCACGCACGCGAGGAATAACGGCGACAATTACGTGTTTAGAGGACACAAAAGGGGTGGTACCCGTGGGACGAGTCATCGGAGCGTGGAGGCGCGTGCCGCGGCAATTCGCCACCCGACCGAGCGATCATCTCTCGAGTGGCCGCATTGTACGCGCGATGATCCTGGACCTCGTGCCGCTCTCGTGCCGAGGACTCCATTGTGTCGGCCCCGAGGAAGTCGGACACGGATATCCGCATTAAACGGAGCGGTTCTTAATGCGGCGGCGTTTAATGGATCTTAAACACCTTCGCGACCGACGACGTTAGATCTGCATCTTCTCGGATGCTCTTAACGTAATGTATCATCATTTCATAAGTTTAAGTCAATAAAAAAGAGCATTAACAACGTGGCGAAGAGAAGTAGCCAGATTTACTTTTGTAACTCTGATAAATATAATCGATTGTGATCTATAGTCTCTTTCTGGCGTTAGCTTTATTTCTATAGCTAAATATAGAATAATTTTTTCTTCCTTTTGACTTCTTTCTATTCTATTTTATACTATATTTTATATTATTCTTTCTTATTCTATTTTATACTTAATGAGATAATCGCAATTAGTGGCATCGCAATGAAAAATAAGTTTGAATGCCTAAAAATAAATCAATGAGCAAAAATCAACGTTAAAGAAACATCTAAAGATCAAAACTTCATGCTAACATTTATTGTGTGAATTTATACATTTTCAAGTTCATTACTCCGCGCGCCGAAATTTTCGATCTTGAACACAGTCATAAGCTAAAGAATAATAATATTACAATATTAAATTAATAATTAATTTAATAATAATGATGCTAATCAAACATCTATCAATTACTGTGAATCGTGATATTATTATTCTTGTTCAGCTTACGATTGTGTTTCAAAATTCGGCGCGCAGTTTGGTGAACTTGAAAATGTATAAAATTACACAAGAAACGTTAGCACGAAGATCTAGCTTTGATTTTTAGGCGCTTCTTTAATTACGTTGTATTTTCAGAGATCGGTTTATATTCTATTATTTAAGCAAAAATCATTTTCTCTCTCAAATGCAGTAATCTTGTAATTTTTATATTACCGATCTGAATTAAAATATAAAAGAACATGTAAATATAATTCAAAGATAAAACTTTCTTTGAATACGATATTTCTGCTTAACTCAATATTAAATAGAAAAATTTTTTAATGCACGAAAAAAACGATTTTGCTGAGAATTCTAAAATTTTGCTGAATATCAAATCTGAAAAGAATTTTATTGGACTATAAAAATAATTTTGTTTGAATCTTAAAAATATTGAGCAATACTGCAAAAAATTTTGATATTCTAGCAGCTAGTTTGAGCGTTCTATGTAATTATTTTGATAGGTCAACAAAATTTTCTGATCTGTATCCAACTAAAATTTTAGATCTTTCAGCAAAATCGTTCTTTCTGTGTAAGCTATCGTCCATATGTTATCTCTTCATCTTTTATCGCGCACAACAAAGATTAAATCATTCAAATTCCTCTGAAAATTCATTTTTTCCAAGATGTTAGTATTTAAAGAAAAAGTACTGTTTTTCGTTATATTAATAAATTAATTAATAAAAATCGTGATAAATTAATTCCGTATATTATTAACGAGACCTTTATAAGTTCAATACAAATCAATTCAATATTACAAATTCATTGATCTTTTGAGATGCTCTTTAAACATATATGCAAAAATTTTGTTTTCACTAAAGTTAATAAAAGATGATAAAAACTTTCACTTGTATATCATTAACCTTTATAAATTCAATCCTGTCCTTCAAATATCAGATAATATTTCAACTTTAATTTTTTACTTACTAAGCCCGCCAATTCCGTCGTTGCGGCAGGCACCTCCTGATCGGCAAGATTCATCATAACTTCGCGGTTCGCCGTATCTATCGCTACCAAACCGAAAACTCTTCACTGCAGACAAACGGGACCACCGATCCCGTTTTTCGAAAATGCGAAAAACGCGCGATCGAATTCGCGCGACGCGAGTCTCGTCGATCGCTACCGGTGTTGCAGCGCGAAGATCGAAGATAGCACTGAATCGGGTGATTTGATCTCTCGACGCGAACAGAGGGGTGAGCCACCCTCGCGGCCGGGGGTTGTGTCTCCAAGCACCGGTGTACGCCCCCAACGTGACGTAGAATTCAGTCCTGCGCGTATTTCGCCTCCTTGCCGACCACTGCCTAACCGGGCGCTGGGCGGAGCCTGAAACTCATTGGCGACATACGGGCTCGCGATCAACGAGGGATGATGCTGCAGCCGCGAACCTCCACACGAGCGAGGACCGCGAGTTCTCTCGGCTTGAGCTCCGAGCAAATTCGATTCGATCGCCATCGGGTTATTCGCGCGCGCGAATAGAGATACATTTTGATAGAACTTTAAACCAGGCTAGACCAACGTACAGCAACTTATCATTCGGACTGAGATATCGTTAAGGAAACATTAACTCTTTTTCTAAAGCGTAAACATCACGATCTTAGAAAATCTTTGTAGATTTAGCGCAATTCTTAACGAAATTATTGTGCCTGTATCGCGATAAACTTTGTATTTATCAACTGATTAAAAACAATTACAAAATAACAAAATATAAAAATCGTATCAATTTTTTTCGTCTTAATTCGTTAGGAAAGTTGCAGCTAAATGAAACATATGTAAACAATATAATCTTCGTTCGTTGATTTACTTCTAATTTGAATTTACCTCCAAATTAATATAATTATCTCAAACTAACGTAATTTCAAAATTAAATAAAAATTAAACTTAATTTCTTTAACATTTGATTATTAACTCTTATAGTTCTTTATAAGTTTTCTAGGGACCATCCAAAAATACCTTGAAAAATGTGATTTTTGAGGTATCTATTAAAATTAACATATTTCTCTTAAAAATGAAGATATTTTCACGTTTTTTTTTATGTTATTGTAAAGTATTTTACGTAAAAGAAAGAAAAAAATTATTTTCTAAAAATAAAGTGTCATTGGGATGCTAGACCAAAGACCGAAATCCGACGGGGATCCTGTTTTACCGACTAAACGCACTTACACACATACGATTTACGCGACAAGATACGTCACTATATACTAATACATCACATTTTACGCATTCGCACACATAAATCTTTTTAATCTCTTTTCTCTTATGCTAAAGCTTTTAGCCATTTCTAAAAGCATATTACTCTTTCATGTAATCCCTAGTCTCCTAACAACTTTTTGTACACGTACAAAGTATAAAACTTTTATATAAAGCAAATGTAGTTACGAGTCGACGCCAAAAACCGATAACAAAACTGTAATTTTGTAATTTTTATTTTGTTTTTCATATTCAAATGTAGCTTTATGGTTGCATTATTGTCTATACTTTAATTGAGGAGAAGGATTTTTAAATCTATAAAGGCAATTAGAAGAAAAGAGATTAAAAAGAATGTCGGTAAAACAGACGACTTTAGGATCCCCTTAAAGGGATGCGATTATTTTTCGCATGCACTAATCTTTTTATTGATTGCATAAAATTATAAATCTTTTTCCACAATTAAAGTATAGACAATAACATACAATGTAGTATGCAACTTTATACGGAAAACGGAAAAAAAAAAAATTACAGTTTTATTATCGACTTTTGGCGTCGATTCGTAACAATAATTGCTTTATATAAAAGTTGTGTGTATTGTAAGCAAAAAAATAAGCTTGGTACGCACCAGTGATTACTTCAGGAAACAATACTATACTTTTAGAAATCAGCTAGGAGCTTTAGTATAAAAAATTAGTGCATTGGAAAAATTTGTATGAATGTGTGTGTCGATATCGGTATAGTAGAACAATTCAAAGCGTGTTATCCTTGTCACTTTCATTATCGACAATCGTGTTATCCTTGTCATTTCATTTTTAGTTCAGAATTAGATATGTCTGTATTATCGACATCGTTCAAGTTCGGCCGTCTGTCCAGCATCCCTTTAAGGGAATCCTGAAGGTGTCTGTTTTACCGACCAAACACGATTATTTTTCGCATGCACTAATTTTTTTATTGATTGCCTAGAATTATAAATCCTTTTCCACAATTAAAGTATAGACAATAACATACAACGCAGTATGCAACTTTATACGGAATACGACAAAAAAAATTACAGTTTTATTATCAACTTTTGGCGTTGACTCGTAATTATAAGACACTTGTACCGCTTTGTATATCCGTAGATAAGTACGTCAAGCGACGTCAACGATTTTCGCCGAGATGCCACCACCGAGAAGAAATGCACGAGCGCGTGCGCGACAGCCGCGACAACCTCGTCGAATGGATGGCCCATAATTTTCCGTAGCTCTCTCATTATCTCGGACATAATTCCGTAATCACGAAATTGTGAATGAAAATGAATTTGCGCTAAGGAAGCTGTTAAACGCTCGCTGACGCAACGCGCGATAACGCGGCATGTTTACGTTGTAAACATCGGAGGATTCCCTCCGGCAGAGGCGAACGTCGAGGAGGAGATTTTGGAGCAAATCATCATCTAGTACGTACATTGTAAGTAAAGTAACGATGGATTTTTCGTGAATGACTTGCGCTTTTCTGCGTGTTTACCTAGCCAACGACATTGCTGACCGCCTCAGATTAATGTCGACATTAACAGCGCTAATTTACTTATCTTTGGTTACCGACATTGCTCCAGTTCGTTAGCCATGATTCTTTTTTCCGTGCACCGACGAGAATTCAAAAAGATCGCTCAACAAATTTTCTCAATTGTAACAGGTAATTGGGAACAGGTGTGCTTGTGCTTCGGTGCGAAAGTTTTCGGAGCAACCGATTGTTGTAATGTTGTAATGTTACAATGCGTTTACAACTGTGATGCCTTGAATATCGTTGAATCCCTTTCACTGCTAATCTCATTGCTTTTACGCGCACATTCGTTAAATCTGATTAAATTCCACGCGAAAGCTTCATGATCTTCGATTTTTGTTGTCGGACCGATCGACTCCGAAATCATGCTTTGACGTCTTGCAATTAATCACAGCGCAACCTGTTAAAAACGTTTCGGAATAATGCCAGGAAGACACCTTTAATCTACAGTGTTAAAATTAAAATTTAATTGTATAATATATATGTATTATACAATTTATACGAATATATAACTCGAGAATCCTTTCTTTGAGGTTAAGCTAACCTATCAGTTCTTTCTAATATCCCACACAACACGGGTGACTGTTTGCTGACAGTTAGTCGACTTTTCCCAGTCGGCGTAAAGTCGACTATGAAAAGTCAACTATATGTCGATTTAACTTGAAAAGTCGTCTTATTGTCTTTCTCTAGTCAATTTATAGTCAACTTTCAGTCGACTATTTTTGGGACATTCGTCAACTATTAGTCAAATATAAGTCGACATTCTGCTCCTTTTAAAAGTTGACTCTTGATTTCTCTAGTCATCTTATAGTCAACTTTCAGTCGACTATTTTTGGGACATTCGTCAACTATTAGTCAAATATAAGTCGACATTCTGCTCCTTTTAAAAGTTGACTCTTGATTTCTCTAGTCATCTTATAGTCAACTTTCAGTCGACTTCGTGTTGTGTGGATTCTAATATGTGTTGACTTCGTCCAAATCATCAGTAATTATACAAGTTTACAGACTCGCAGAATTTTGGGCATTAATGCTCATAACACACCGATGAGATATGCGGCATCAAGTTGGGCCAAATCCTCCGCGAGTCTCTCTGCTTGATCCATCTGTCGCTACGAGCTACGATATCTACCCACATTCGAGCGATGTCCGCGGTAGAGGCAACACCGTTCATCCGCACCATCGAGTGGGACATGATGGACAAGACCAAATTCTTCCCGCTCAGCATGCTGTCCTCGTTCTCGGTCAGGTGTTGCCTGTATCCCCTGACAGTGATCAAGACTCGCCTTCAAGTGCAAAGACAAAATCACATGTACAACGGTAGCGCAAATTAATTTCTAGATAAATCGACTTTGCAGAAAAAATAATCTTCCCTCGAATCCTTATGCGATATTCTTTGCCCCGCAGGTATGATAGATGCGTGTAGAAAAATTTACAAAGTGGAAGGCGTCTCGGGCCTTTATCGGGGCTTTTGGATAAGCTCCATTCAAATCGTCTCTGGGGTATTTTACGTGTCGACCTACGAAGGAGTACGCCACTTGCTCAGGCAGGACACGTCTCTTGGACGCGTTGACTCGAAGGTCAAAGCATTGATTGCCGGCGGTGCCGCCAGTTTAGTCGGGCAAACGATAGTCGTTCCTTTCGACGTTCTTAGTCAGCATCTAATGGTTCTGGGAATAAATAGCACCAAACACGGCAGAGTGTATGTAGATAAAGTGAGTTACAAAATTCTTACAAAATTCTCTGCATCTTCAATAGCGATTCACCTCAGATACTGATCCTGATTGTCTCTTACAGATGGGAATGAATCCTTTAGGTCTGACTTTTGAACCTGGACAGACTCGCGCGCAAATCTCCGCGGAAATAATAAGGTTGATTTACCAGAGGGATGGTTATCGCGGCTTTTATCGAGGATACATGGCGTCCTTGTGCGCGTATGTGCCCAACAGCGCCCTTTGGTGGGGATTGTATACGGTTTATCAAGGTAATCTTTATACTTTGTACTTTGTAGCCATTAAATAAAAAAACAGTGATAATGCTTTTCATATCTTCTTCTTGACAGATGAGCTTATAAGGCTACTTCCGAGTTGGTTCTCGCACTTGTGTATACAGGCGATGGCGGGCACGTTGGGGGGTTTCACAACTACGATCATCACCAATCCCTTGGATATCGTGAGGGCAAGATTGCAAGTGCAACGATTAGACAGTATGCTCAGTGCGTTTAGGATACTGTGGATTGAAGAAGGATTGCATATGTTTATCAAAGGACTCTCCGCGAGGCTCGTACAATCCGCTTGCTTTAGTTTCTCGATAATCCTAGGTTACGAAACTATCAAGAGAGTGAGCATAACCGAAGAATACAAGAGTTACATTCGGTGGTGAGCTTCGAAGAAACTATTACGATTAATCTCACGCAGATGGAATCGCGCACGGGTTCCATCCCGCGATTTTTTATACGACTGTGGCGCTCTTCGATGAGTGCTACTTTTTGCATCAAGGAGAAGATCGTTACAATCGACAATTTTATCGATAACGAAGAAATATTCTGTAGCTTCTACAAGAATATCTAAATTAATTTTCTTCGGCTATGGAGATGCTATTAAGTTATGTTAGATTTTTTAGTGTGATCGAAGCTACCTTTCGTTACACAAAAAAGTGATATAATTGCATAATTGTATCATCGTCCGTTTTGCGTCTTGCCGTCATCGCAATTTAATATATACGCAATCACGTAAAGAGGAGACTTCATATACTCCAGTGTACATAAAACAAAGAATGACGGTAACTAGACAAGTATTTGTAAATGTAATAAAGCGCATTTTGTACGCTAGCGTCATGTGTCAGATGGAGTACAAACTTCGTAACATGTGTTAGATATGTTACTGTGATACAAATATGTTCTACTCGTATTTTAAAGATGGTCTGTACCTTAGATCATTAAGTTCCAGGACTCTATGCAATTTCCGTTTTAAATCTTTATTAGGTCCTAATCGAAATTTTTAGGCAATTGATATTTAGAGAAATAAAAATTGCTTTTTTTTAAATAAAATACATTGATATGATTATAGATCATTCAAATAATAATTATACTGATTTTGTTAAAAAAAGTATAAAGTTATTTACGAAATTATTTGTTAATTGGATATTTGTCAGTAAAAAGTCAGAGATCACTTATCTTATTTTTTTTAACTTACCTTCATTTTCAAAACTTTTATATTCTTTTTTTTTCAAATATTTTGTCTCCCTTCATCGATTTTGAAAAAGCAACTTTTTTTATCTCTAGATTGCAGTCAAAAATTTTAATTAGGATTCAAGCATTTAAGGGGTAATGCCACTCTAGCGGCTAAAAAAAGGCATGATTTCAATAATTTTTTTTATACAGTACAGTAAATCCAATACAAAATTCATTTCAAGGCTTTTATTATACATGTTTTAAGTAGCAATTAAAAATTTTTTTGTGGCAAAATGGCAGCGTTAGAGTCCTTCAGGAGTTTGATTCTCCAACTTACTTGTAACTATATGTAACAYATATATATGTACACACACACACGTATACATAGATTTTCAAATGTAAGCGCTCGTAACTCTAAACTTGCGCATACGTTTCTCTTACAAGTGAGTTAGAGAATCGAGCTCTTGATCTTAATGAGTTGGATGCGCATCCGTTTATAACATTACAATACAGATGATCCTAGTCAGATAAGGGCATGCAATGCGTGTACGTATATCGGCCGTCTTGAAAATACGGATAGAAAATAAAAAATAAAATACCTGAATCAAGCGGATTATGGTATACTGGTTCACTAAAATATCGGTAGGAGATATACCGCAAAGATTTAAGAAATACGATTATGTTTAATATTTCCACCTACATTGTATGTATGTATATACAGCAAAACTGCACGGAAAAAAACGATTTTGCTGAGGTATCTAAAAATTTAGATACAGATCTGAAAATAATTTTGTTGGATTGTCAAAACAATGTAGGACGCTCGAGCAATGTTGCAAAAAGACTTTTTAGCAACCAGCTTGAGCGTCCTAATTATTTTGATGGGTTAACAAAATTATTTTCAGATTTATTTAACTAAATTTTTAGATACTTGAGCAAAATCATTTCTTCCGTATGAGAATCCCCGAGAACTCCGTAAGAATGTTAATAAATTTTATTGCCTATATTAAATCGTGCATGACTGTGTTTATTTCCTATCTTAAGACCCGCTCGTATTTCTAACGTTAGAGTTTTTGCAAGAGTTTTGCGGTAAATACTAGATCCAATCAATTTCGTCTTTCGAATCGATAACGTGACTTTAGCGTTTACCGTATCTAAAAGATTAGTATCTAAAAGAAAGAAAAGGTATTGCAAAAACTCCCTAATGACTGCGTTCAGCAGAAAAAGCAGCTTTGCAACAGTTGTAAGATTCTTTAATATGATTTGTTATACACTTAGAATCTGTAAGGAATTAAGGGCAAAGACCAATCATATTAAAGAATTTTACAACAGTTGCCAAGCTGTTTTTTTTTTTTTTTGTTGAACGTAGTACATGCTAATAAGTATATGCGTGTAGACAGGTTCGATTGTTACTCACTGAAACTCGCTTCTCGACGCGGGAATGCAACGCGAGCAAATTAGCGCATCGCTTCGAAATTAATTCGCCTGACACGCAAATCGGGGAGGGATTAAGATTGAGCGAGCATAGAGTAGACAAAGGCCGGCGGCGCGTTCGAGTTCCTATGTGAACGGATGCATCGATCGGTATGCATCGCGGAGATCGATCTGACATCTCCTCGATGACCAGGCGTCAGATTGACGCTGCGATTTTCCATACCGGCGCCGCGGTCGTGCTCTCACCTCGGAGATACATGAATTATTCCAGGGCCGAGGTAACGCCCGTCGGCGGTTGATTGAATCCGAGCGAAACGGCCTTCGTTCAACCAAGCTATAGACGATGCGAGACTTACAATTGCATAATCGCGCGGTGTGCAAGTCGAACTTTCGCGCGACTGTCAAATGTCAGAGAGCACCGTCGATATCGATCCCTAGAGATTCTATGTACTTGGGCTGCGTTCGGGGAGATGTTGTTAGAGCAATTTAGAAAATCTAGTGCATGTAACGTGTACTAATTGCGTTAATAGCGTCTCCCCGAACGCAGTTTGAATAGAATCGCGGAATCGATATCGGCGATGCTCTCTGACATTTGACACAAACACTCATACACACATAAGGTTTGTTCGCGTCGTAATGCCCCAACATGCTCCTATTTGCTCCAACACGTTCCATTCTATAATATACGTTACGTAATACTATAGATTGGAGCGTGTTGGAGCAAGTAGGAGCATATTGGGGCATGCGACGCGAACAAACCTATAGAGTCCGCACGCACGCACTGAAAGAAAAGAAGTTAGTCAATTAAGATTGACAATTAAAATATTTATTCGGTTTGGCAGCGCCAAGTATTTTGAAAAAATAAAATATTTGTATTAAAATATTTATTTGTCAAACTGAATTTGTATCTTAATTGCCTAACTTTCTCTCTCTCTCTCTCTCTCTCTCTCTCTCTCTCTCTCTCTCTCTCTCTCTCTCTTTCTCACTGCGAGCGTGCGTGCGATAAAATATTTATTTAGAAAATATTTTTTTAGTTGTATTTAAATATTTATATATGAAATTACTTATTTATACATAAAAATCTATTAAAATACTTATTTGTATTAAAATATTTATTTATATTAAAATATTTATTTGTACCAAAATACTTATTTGTCTGCTTATTATCTTCTTCTTACTTTTTCTTTGTATCGATGCATAGCAATTGTTTTTTATAGGCGCACAACGAATAATACCAAAAGCTGGTATTCATAGTCCGATCTTATCTTTAAGATCGTTTTAAGTTCATCTTCAAATGCTCCCTAATCAATGAAATAATTAGTATCTGAAGATAAACTTAAGACAATCTTATATATAAGATATTATGAACACTGACCAAAAAATAGTAATAAAGAAATAGATTTAGTTTATTTAACTATCTATTTTTATAGTTGGCACAATTTTTAGATATTATTATTTTTATAGAAAAAAATTTAAACATCCATTCTTATAGTTGGCACATTTTTTTGATATCACTACTTTTGTAGGAGAGATAAATTTTTGTCTTTTTTTTGTACAAAGATAGATTTGTTGTGATTTCATACATTTTGTATTGTCAAATTAAAACAAATATATTAATATTTTGTACAAGAGTTCTTTCTTGAAGATTTTCCTCGAGCGAGTATACTCTTAGCGCTTTTTTGTACCTTTTTTAAAAAGGTAATTTTATTGTATAAATATATGCTTATGTAATGATCTACATACGTATAATTATATATGAGCAATTTGTTCTTATTTCTTCAAACTTGGTTTTTTGTAAAAGAAACAATGCAAAATTTATCGTTTTAATTATTTTTTTATATTTTCTCATTATTATTATTATTATTTTCTCATTATTATTTTTGTATCAAACAGTAATTTTACAAAAGAAAGAAAGATATGTGGACATATTTCGTGCATAATTATATATATATATATATATATATATTTATGTATATTTACATATTTTTATATAAAAAATTTTTTACCGGGTGACCCTCGTATACGCGGTAATTGTCAAATTAAACGGGGATAATAAAAATATTGATGATTATCGGTTACATTCAGACGCGAACGTTTCATTATCTTCGTCAATTAAATCTACAAAGATCTCTTTCGCACGTGATTTAATGAATCGCTTGCATTTTATATATTTATACACACAAGTACTACGTGATCTTGAATAATACATCATATTTGTGAAGTCGTGGAGCCATCTATCGCTGCATTAACGCATCTAATGCAACTCATCCATAGTTCGCGTTTTTCTTATCTACAGGGCAAGTTTATCACTCGATTTTCCATGCGAGAAGCGGTTTGTTTTCTTGTACCGATAAATCCTCGGTATATCGCTCTCATCGCCAGATGCCTATGTACGATTTAAAATTGAATGCGCGTTTTTAAAATTTATTTCACCTTCTCGTAAGAGATTATATTCCGTTTTTGCCGTATAAATCTGCACACGATGCGTGACTGAATATGAACGATATAACGCGCGCCGACCGCAAGCCGGCACCCTAACCGAGCAAACGTCAAACGGGGAAACCGAGCCGGTTTCCTATTTCCAGCGAGATCAAACATTCGTGGATCCGGACACGGCGAAAGGGGAGGGGGGGAGGGGGAAAGAGAATATTATTCGGAGAACGATGTACACCAAACGAACGTTCTCCTCGTTCTTTGAGGAATCGTCGGTAGCGCGGTCTAAAAAGGGGATCGCCGGATCTTTTTCATCCCGCGGGGACATTAAAGCGAATCTTCCTTTTTGTCTCCGAGATTTCTAAACGACACCCGCGGCCGGGTGCTGGAGGGAAGCTCGCTCGTGCTTTATGCCATCGTAAAAACCCGGGGGCGCCGAATATTCGGCAATTTCTCTCGAGGAAATATACGCGCGGCGAAAATACCTCCCCCACTTCGCGCTTCTAACTCCGTGGAGATGATTTGCTTCGCGTTTTGCTCGACTCTCGCGCTTCTTCGTGGAGAAAAAAAGAAAGCAACTCGGGGAGAAGGAGGGAGGGACTCGTGACTAAAGAAATTTGGAAGCGAAACAAGAAGACGGGACCCGTTGTTCGCCCGAGTCATTAACCGAATTTTCAAAGGTTCGCGTTCAGGGAGGAAAATACGGAACACACGCGCCATCTCATTAGCGACGTTCGTCAGTCATCTCTCCCGGCACCCGAGAGGCCCCATTTCCCGAAGCGGCTCTCCTTGCTTCATTTTCTAAGGACTATTCTCGCTTGCCTCATTATGTTCTGTTCGCCACGGGCAAAACGAGCACGGTGATACGTGGAAGAGAATAGCTCGCGCTCGGGGAACGACGACCCTACGCGCTAAAATGTCTCTACGGCGTAATGTACTTAAAGCGTTCGTATTATTAGTCATCTTCCACCGAAACATTTTCATCAAAATCGAATATTCGCTCGGAAAACATCGAGGTTTCGAAGATATATAAAAGATTTTTTATCTCATTAAAGATACTTTCAAGATATTTCTAAAAGATTTCTGAAAGCTGTCCGAAAGATGTTTAAAAATTCTATTGGAGATAAACTCTTCGCTAAAGTCATCGCTGCGAGATGGACACGGAATTCTACTCTCTAAATAAAAAAAAACTACACAGGATGGAATAAAAGGCAAACATTATCAGATGTTTCATCCGTGTTCTAAAATGAAATAATGAAATAATGCCTTGAAGATTCCAAAATTGAGCTTGAAGATAAAAGTAGATAAAGTATATTTTGATAGTACAATTTCATTTCTGTGATTTAAAAATTAATTTAAGATGAAACATATATAAACATATATTATATACGAAATATGTCTATATACGTTCATGTATCTTTCTTTTTTCTGTAAAATTACTGTTTAAATTGTTTATTGTACAAACCCAGACACACAACACAAAGTCTAAAATCGAGAGATAAGACGTCTTAAAGACGTCTCTCGCAAATATGTATTTTTGACGTCTTTAAAATATCTTATATCCCGATTTTCGTATTGTCTGAGAAAAGTCAAATTTGAAGAAACAAAAAAAAATTGCTCATATATAATTATATGTAGATCCTTATATATATAAAATTATATATGAGCAATTTTTTCTTATTTTTAAAATTTTTAACTTTTTGTAAAAGAAACAATGCGAAAATGATCGTTTTAATCAATTTTTTATATTTTTTCATTATTATTATTATTTTTTGTAACAAGCAATAATTTTACAAAAGAAAGGATATATGGATATATAAACACACATTTTATATATAATTATATACGTTTATATATATTTATATATATAATATGAATAATAATATATATGATATTCTTATATGAAACATTTTTTACACAGGAAATTTTTTATCTCAAAATATTGCATATCTTTTCCAGATTTTTGCAAGACTTGCATGTTGCATAAGATATCTTTTAGAAGTCTAAAAGATTTTTGTCTATCGTATATCTTAACGTAAGACTTGCTAAAGTTTAAATCAGACAACACAAAGTTCAAAATCAGATCACAAAATGTCTTAAAGACATCTAAAAGACACCTCTAAGACAGATGTCGCAAAGATATCTTTAAGATGTCTTACTGATTTTGAATTTCATATTATCTAATTTTAACATATAATTGTGTTACAAAATATCGCTCGGTTTTGTCCAAAAAAATTATATCTAGAAGTAATTCTGTACCTAGTCAAGATGTTGCTTCAAGGGGCCGAATGATGCTCTCGTGCTAGACAAGGATGACGCGAAATGATCAGCACGTGGAAACGGACCGCTGGCGAAACCAGGCTTCGCCCACAGTCTCTTTCCTGGAACTAAATTCTTTTTAAATTCAAACACACGAAGGGCAGACGACGGCAAGGTCCTCCATGGTCGCCGTCTAGCAGCCGGGTTGCGCGACATTAACGTCGCTTCCTTTTTCCGAGTAGCGAAGGGGTTCTCGCTCGAAGAAAAAGTACATTCGTTATAAGGAACTGCGTCGCGTTCGAAACGACGCGCTCGAAAAAACATAGGATACGCTTTCCCAGCCGTAAATATGTATGAATGTTCGATTTGAATTTTATTCAGATTTATAGAGATTTACATTTCGAGAGAAATACACCTTTTACACTCGAAAGTAATCGTAACTTCGGGGATCGAGCTAATAATCCGAAATTTTTCCTCCCAACATAAAATTGCTCAATTTTTCAATTAAGATTATCGCATGGACCTTAACTCGAAATTAAGAATAGTAATCCAAAATATATAATATATGAAATCCATAATTGAAGGATTCTCTGGAAAAACGTTGCAACCATTATTTTTATGAAAAATGATGTTTCAATGAATGATCGCTTTTCAAATGATGTTTTCTTTATTTTAAATACTGTTTTAATTACGTAAGACTTCTACTTAACTAAAAACAACAAGGAACATAACTTAAAAACAAATTACCAAGAAAACTTTAACCTATGTTTTTTATTTCTTGTAAATTTCCTGAAAAAATGTTGGATGCAACGATCCTCCTCTAAGGAGCCCTTCAATTTCCATCGAAAGCCATAATATTCAAGATCTGCATGACGTTTCAAAACCAACTAACGAGGCTCGATAATACATTACTTAATACATCACATATATTACATAATGAGCTTTTTTATCTCACGCTTTATTTAACGTTATTTTTAACGCCCGCTTAAAATGTCGTGTGTACTCGGGCATACGCATCTACGTACGCACGACACGCACGCACGCGAGCATACGCGCCCGAGGAAACTACCGGCGGGTACGATCTAAATCCGCGTACCGTGTAAATCATCGCGCTCACGCACGTGCGTGCATGCGAGCACCGCTCACGTGCCACGACCGGCTGCGCTTAGTGCACGAGAGAGCTCCTCGACCCGGACTTTTAATCGTTCTCCACGGTTTTTCTCGACGCGTACCCGCGGCGATGCCGCTTCTCCACGATAATATCGCTGCGTGCATCTGCATAGTTACAGCCGGTAAAAAGCCAGCGCTCGTTACGCGTTATTATTGTCATTATCGCATGCGTTATTGTCGTCGCCACTAACAGCCATTAATCAAAGCTCAATCATTAATCAAACGTCCGATCAAGAGAATGAAAAGTGAAGGTATTGAATGTGTTTGATCTTAAAAAGTTGCAGCCAAAAAAAAAAAGAGTCCCTGAGGAGAGGATCGATTGCGAAACGACGAGAGAAGCGGTCGTTAAGGCCGCGGCGTATTTTGCAATTGTAACTACTAACTCGCAACGCAATGTACATTCTCGCTTCGCGAACCTCGTGACGGACGAGGATCCCCGTGGCCCCGAGCGCGTAATGCGCGATGCGAAGCGAGGCAGAACGAAGGGATTAACTGCGGGTAAAGAGATACGCGCTACGCGATACGGCGGTCTTCCGACGGGCGGACGAAGACGCGGGGTGCGGAGGGGCGCGCGTGGCCGCGGGCACGCACGTGCGTGAGCACGATGATTTACGCGGACGCGAATTTAGATCGGTGGTGCGACTCTTTGCTCGGCTGGAAGAAAACGGCGGATTAGCCGCCCGGCGGATCTCGCTCGCCGGGCTGTTACAACGCGCGCGCTATACTTACGCGCGAACGCCCTCGTCTTGAACATGCGTGGCGAGAGACGATGCGAACTGTGAGTACCTGAGTAAACCACGTGTTAAAATTACTCTGATACGTTACGAGAACCGAGGGGCGCAGTAGGGAGAACGGAATTGCTTTAAATTGGGTTGGAACGAAAGTTCATAGCGTTTTTTAACTCTAAAATTTCTATATTTTAAAAATTTCTATATTTTACAAAATTAGTATGACAACATTTGATAGAGCAAGCTTTCAGCTTTCAGAATCTGTTTTACAAATTATGGTACGATGATTTTTAATGGAGTTATGAGCAATCAAAGTCAGAATCCCTGTTTAACTTAACTTGCGAATAACTCAAGAATAAAAAATCGTAGGAACATTAGTAAAAAAACGATTTTGTAGGAAAACCTTCAAGCTTTCACAATAGATAGTAAAAAATGTTCTCAAATTTAATTTGGACACATTACAAACTAACAAAGTGAAAAAAAAATTTTCCATTTTTTTCAGCTCATAATTTTCTGTAGGATAAAGGCAGCGAATATGGAATAGGTTACTAATATGGAATAGGGACTTATTTTTTAAATAAAGCGTTGCATTCTAGTGGCAATTACCGGAAGTTGTTGCAATTATTGTCAAACGTGCCATATTAAATAATAAATTCGATGCGACAACGAATTTCTCTAATATAAGCATTTATTTATTTTTGTTGCGTCTGAAAATGTGATAGCACTATCTTAAAAAGTGTTCTTACAAGCTGACTGTAAGTTATTTAATGTTTATAAAACATAGACGCTTTTAATAATGTTGCATGAATAATATTATGCCGTTTATAATTGCGATTTGTAACTGTTTATTGAAATGGGAAGAGTTTGTGTGTCATATTAAGATGTATTGGTAATATGGAATAATTGAATTATTATGGAATAAAGAGTAGAAAATATAATGTTTTTGTTCTTTTTATAAATAAAGAATATTTTTGATGTTAATGTTTATTTTAATAATTTAACGATTTAGGATTTGATTTTATTGTCCATGTTCATAATGTAATTTTATTTACGTGTTGTACAGTATTACATTGTACAATAAATGTATGATTTTTAACAGTTTCGATTTCCATTTACATAAAAAAATAAATTTGCACTTCATTTTTTATGTTATTTATTATTGTTCCTCAAATTTGATTAGTATTCCATATTATATCCCATTTTTTTACCCTCTTCATTTTCTCACTTTTTACTTTTTTGTAAATACTGAAGTTGGACTTAAATTTCGGAGACTTTCAGTTATTGGATGTTATAGCTAACATGTTGCTTAAAAGTTCTACATTTATTAGAAGTCTTCAAATGCATTTGTATCGGAGTAATATTAATTTAAAAATTGATATTCCATATTCGCTGCCTTTACCCTATGTAAAAATTACCAAACTCACATAAACTCAAAAAATATGATAAGCTTTCGAAAGTAGAGTTCTCAAGCTTTAAAATCCTTTTTTTAAAATTTAAATTTCATTCATTTTTGACGAAAATATTGTATATACAATTTTAAGCCAAAAAAACGCTACGAACTTTTGTTCCAACCCAATAAATCCAGTTGGCGTAAAATCTAAGTTAAGTTAAAGCGGTTCTTTGCAGAAGCAAAGCGTCCGCTTTACATCTTTATTCTGCTCCTTGGTTAAGCTCGCCGTATACGCTCGTAAGAAAAGGAGTAGCACGGTGATTTAAACGAAGGTAAAGACGACGAGCCTTTTACAGCAAACGAAAAGGTTTAACGCATAAAGCAACAACACTAGCTTCGAGTTCGTGTCGTTTCTCTTGGAGTTTCGCGGACTCTTGTTTCGATCTTTTCCTCCCGCCTTCGCACTCAAAGGATGAAAAGCGGCGAGGTGGAGAAAGAAAACAGTCGAGGTAGAATGGAATGGAATTCGAGAGGAGCAAGAGTGGATCTCTGTCGCTCGGAGGAGAAACATGACGCGGCGGTGCGTTCTTTGACGTAAACGGCCGCTAAATCCAGAATCGCGTCTGAGGAAGACGCGACAATGGCTTCTCGCGTGATAACACGACTATAAATGCTCATTTCTGCCATTGTAGATTAACTTTAATCTCGGTTTAATTTACTTTTTATCTTTCTTTAGTTCTAAGCATTAGAGAAAAAGATAAAGAGTAAATTAAACCGAGATTAAAGTTAATCGACATTGATAGAAATAGACATAAGTAATGAACTAGTAGTAAAAAAAAAATTGGCGAATCGAGCCGCAGAAGTGATAATAAACAGTAATGTCTCTGTTATCATTCGTTTGTTATCACTTCTGTTCGAGTCATTAGTTTTTTTACGATTAGTTTACCACTTATGTCCAGTTCTATCAAATTAATTGATAATCAATGTCAAATTAACTTAATCTTAATCTCGGTTTAATTTACTTTTTATCTTTTTCTAAAAAAAAGAGGAGAGAGAAGATCCTGTTCGAATGCGATTTCTGTCCTTCAAATTCTATTTACGATTACCGCAATGGACATTGTAGCCCGAAAAGAAGGCCGAGGGGCTACGCAGTTACACGTGGGGCGAAATTTTCATGTTACAAGATTTTTATATTATGACAAACCGCCCGTGCTTGCCGAGGAGGAACCCTTTATTACGGCCATTAGCTTTAATGCTACGAAGCGATGCGTTCAGCTCCCGCGGGGCATACTTCTCCGGCATCATGCCGGACTTCGCCGTTAAGCAAAAGCTGTATCGTATAATACGGCGACGAATCTTCTCGATCAGAATGAAATTGACTTTTAGTAACATGTCTCATTAAGAGGGACTGGTGTAGCGACACACGAGGATCTACTCCGCGTCATTAAAAAGATCCTGATGCTTCTCACGTCGCAGTTTAGATAGATAGACAGATACGGTCCTTTCTAATCATTCTGGGCAAGCCGACATCAAACAAAAAGGATAACGCAATTTTATAAAATTTATAAGTAAATATGTGGCAGACAGATAAATGTCACCAGTTAAGTTTAAGGATGTATTGTTTATATTTTCATAAAAATGAAAAAAATTTATAAAAAAATTACAGATTATTTCGGATCGCCTTTAATACAAAAAAAACTTAACGGCGGTTTAGAATCTGGATAAAAAATTAATTCAACAAAAAGTAGAAGTGTGCTCTAATGAAAATAATAAATGTAACTAAGAAAAATTCACTTTTTTTACATAAGTGTTTTAACCCTAGATATATACTCTCTGGATCTCCTAGTGAAATCGTGAAATTCTATTATTAATAGAATTAGCAAATATAAAGATCATGTTTTTCGATACTTACACAATAAAAAACATTTTGTATTTGTATTTGTAGAATAAGAATCCTTATTAAAATTTTTGTTTAAATTTTTAACATATCCGAGTGTTAATTTAATAATGTGGTGTTATTTGGATATTTTATGTTAAATTGATATTTAACATTTCTTAGTAAAAATAACATAATTTATGAATAAGTGAACAAATAACATAACAATAATGTAGTTTGAAAACATAAATTCTAAAATAAATGAATCAAAGATGAATGTTCGTGTTAATTTAACATATTATACATGTTAATTTTACTGAAGAAATATGTTTCCACAAATTGTGTCCAAATTGTATCAAAATGTTATATTTTTTGTATTAATTTTACACATAATATTTGTGTTACTTTCTAACATCTTGTGTCTTACTTTCTATTCATCTTGTGTCAAATTAACATAATAATTTGAGTGGACCGTTTAATGTGACACGTGAAATGTGTTAAATTTAACACAAATTTTCTAAGTGTATTATAATTTTAGACTGTTTCTGAGTATAAATAGATGTACTGTTTAGTTCATTTACGATCGACTGAAAGAAAAATCTATATAATAATTTTCTCGAACATTATGAAAAACTAGTAGGGTCTCCCAAAGTTTGTGTGATAACTATGTACATGAAAATAAATGTATACGTAGGGTCAAGTATTCCAACTGATTTGTGTAAAGTTTTATTGGTGATTAATTGTTCTCTAAACAACTTTATATTTACAACCTTATAACTTTATTTATTCATTTATTTACAAAACAAACTTTACTGCCTAATCTCTGCATCGCCAAGCTTTGCATGAATCATCTTGAATACTTAAGTATTTAAACAAAAAAAATTTTTGTATAAAAGATTTTTGTCTTATAAAATAATTTAATTTTTAATAACAAAGTAAATAAACAATAAACTATAAAAATATATGTTATTCACATAACTTTTATGTTTATAGTTTAAAGTATAAATATTGACATATTTCTAATTTTGAATTACTTTACAGAGATTGCATGGATGTTTATATATCTTTAATCAAATTTATAATAATATTAATCCTTCTTATTTTTTTCAAAATAATGTCCTAATGTAAAGTTGAACATTTGTAGCATGTATAATTATGGCAAGGTTTATTAACATACTCTTAATGTTTAATCAATTATGAGAAAGTTTTAATGCAGAGATTTAAATGATCGTTCACCGTACAATTTCTCGTTTCTAGAAAAAGCGTGCATGAATCTCGATGCACTAATGATGCACTAACTAAAATCTGCGAGACAGCGACAGCTGCAAAAGGAAAATCATCCCTTTATATTAAACTTCGCGAACGCGGACAACAGACATCGCGCTAATAATGCCCGCACTCTGTGTGTATCTTATGTCTCGTCGCTCGCGGCTCGCTATGATACGCAAATAGAACCGCCGGAGGAGACGTCCAACTGTCTGGTGCACTCGCAAAAATAGGATTGTGTCGCCCCGTCGTCGTGTATCGCCAACGTTACGCGACGAAGTCGCGGGGAATCGGGGCTACGAGAAAGCGACGAAAGCGACTCGCGCGACTTCGTCATCGGGAGGATAGAAAAAACTCGCTATTTTCAATTAATGTCCATCAATTCGCGAATGTAAATATCTCAGTGCTTCCCAAACGAATTTTACCAGTTTTTTAACTTCGTTTTTAACTTTCACTACACGCGCGTGACAGTTAATTCTGCAAGAAGATTCTTTCGCAAAATACTTCATCTTTACACACAGAAAAATACAAACTGTATTTCAGTGAATATTACTTGTTTCAATTATTTCAAAGTTATATTCGCAAATTAATCATAAATTTATCATCAAAATTATTAGGATTCAGAATATTATTTTGAATAAATATCAAATTTATTCAAAATAATATTCTGAATCCTAATAATTTTAGTACTTTAAGAATACTTAAAAAATATTTAAGGTTGAATAAGTTAATTAGTTAACTAGTAAATAATTAAATAATTAATTAAATAATTAATTAACTTTTAACTTAATAACTTTTAACTTAATAATTTAACTTAGCTATTTTCAAATATAAATTAACTTTTAATTTCAACTTTTAGTTATTTTGTAATATATATTATTTAACTTATTAATGTTTTTCTAAGTTAAAATTTTGTTTATCTCTGAACGTCAACATTTCTTTTTTTCTATAAAATTTTAAACATTAGACAATTAGAAAAAGCTCAATTATCATACGGATGTGATATCTTGCTATTTGCGTTTTTTTTTAAGTTTCAAAAAGAGAGAAAAAAGAAAAATTTATTTAAAAGCATTGTTTCGTAAATTAAAATTTTGTTTAACACTAGAACCGACAATTAAATTAAAATAACTGATCAGGTATATATTAGGTGTTAAACTTAATTCCCGCCATTTTTTCGTCTCCAAAATCGATTTATTTCGAAGGAAAGATGAATCATATCTTAATCAAAGTAATTTCCTCCATTTTCTACTACTTTTTCCCATTTCTCCAGCAACAGGGCAATCCCATGACGGTAGAACGCGGTGTCTTTCGAGGTAATCCATTCATTCACCCATTTTTGAACTTCTTCGTAACTGGATAAGTGTGTCCGTAAGTGCGTCAATCGGAAGAGATGATAATCCGACGGTGCCATGTCTGGAGAGTACGCTGGATGCGGGAAGACTTCCCATTCAAGCTAGAGCAAGAAGTGTCTGCTCACGTTTTTTGCAACATGCGGTCGAGTATTGCAAATCATGCAAAAGAATGACGCGATTATTGGTTATGAATGGTCTTTTTTGCATCAATTCGTCACTCAATTGGCATAATTGCTGTTGATAGCGATCAGCTGCAACGGTTTCATTTGGATGCAATTGTTGCAGCTCGACATTTTTAAATTTTTTCGGCTGTCCGGGATGTTTTTTGTCTCTCATATCAAAATCACAATTTTGAAAGCGTTCAAACAAAACTCTATATGTTCTTTCCGAGTTTTATCACCATACACTTTGGATAATATATCGGAAAAACAGCTTATCGCTTATTAAATCATATTTAATCGATTGGAAAATTTCTTTAGCGTCTAGAAATCTAATCTATGAGAACTGAATCGTTTTCAGTAATGTCTAAACTACACAAAACATGCGACTTTAGTGTCGAAACTCACCAACGTTGGAGCCGGCACCCTTTAGTAGCGAACGGCGGAAATTAAGTTTAACACCTAATATATAAGTATAGTGCATATATGACTTTAAAAAATGGGGAGGAGAAGGGAAGACAAATTTATAATTTAATTTTTCGGATATTGTAATAAAAATCACGGAAAATTTCTGAAATAGAGATTCATAAATTTAAATATATTTTAAATGAAGTTTTAAAACCAGTCATTTTTACTGGTTTGGTGGTTCCAGTGTTAAATAATACGCAATATACAGATATTTTTTTATGATAATTATTAATGCCTACCTATCACTATCTTTATCTATATATATATTTTTGTGTCATTTTTCCTATGTAATTCTTTAACTATTATTGGTTAGTTTTTATAATTAAAGAAAAAATACATTTCCATATAAAAAAATAATGTTTCTCTTTGATATCTTATATAAACTTATTTTACAAATAAAATATTATAATATATATAGATAAAAAAAAATTTATTCAATAATCCATTGTAATTGTTCCATTGTTTTTCCGCTTAAAGTAATCTAATTTAAAAAAATTTTTAATTTAATATAAATAAATATAAATAAATATAAATATAAATATAAATAAATGTTTTCTAAGGTTTTAATTTATTTTAATTTAATCTTAACTTTTTTAATTAAGTTGGTTTTTTATTCATGCAACTTTTAACATAATTAAGTTAATTTTATAGACAATTAACTTAATTCAGTTAACAGAAAAGATTAATTTACTCAATCCTGAGAATATTAAATTAAATGAAAATTCGATTTGCTTATTATCAAATATTTCTTTGATAAAAACTTTATAATATTCTCTTCAAGAAAATTCTTATTTTGAGTACATGATAATGTTCTTCTGAAATTTTAGATGATTATATTTGAGTATAAAACCATCATTGAAAAAATATTTTTTGTTAAAGATAACTGTTACTTGAAAGGAGAAAAATAAACTCTTACTAGTAATCACTTTTCTTAATAGAATGCTATTTTTTTGTGTATCCTTAATGAATGATCACTACGACTGCAGCAATTACTATAATAAAACTGCGAGAGTCGTTAATTACAGACTATAGCCGCGCGCGTGAGGAAGTGTCCGTAACATCTGTATAATGCGGGTACGACAATCAGAAATAAATGCATTTAAGTCGTCTGATCTTCAAAGTAAACGTTTCAAGCCCGCGCCTTACTTACGTAGGATAAAGGCAGCGAATATGGAATATCAATTTTTAAATTAATATTACTCCGATACAAATGCATATGAAGGCTTCTAATAAATGTAGAACTTTTAAGCAACATATTAGCTATAACATCCAATAAATGAAAGTCTCCGAAATTTAAGTCCAACTTCAGTATTTACAAAAAAGTAAAAAGTGAGAAAATGAAGAGGGTAAAAAAATGGGATATAATATGGAATACTAATCAAATTTGAGGAACAATAAATAATAAATAACATAAAAAATGAAGTGCAAATTTATTTTTTTATGTAAATGGAAATCGAAACTCTTAAAAATCATACGTTTACTGTACAATGTAGTACTGTACAACACGTAAATAAAATTACATTATGAACATGGACAATAAAATCAAATTCTAAATCGTTAAATTATTAAAATAAACATTAACATCAAAAATATTCTTTATTATGTATAAAAAGAACAAAAACATTATATTCTCTACTCTTTATTCCATAATAATTCAATTATTCCATATTACCAACACATC
>JANQDE010000061.1:208907-223060 GCA_037157785.1 Cephalotes varians | reverse complement strand
AGAGAGAGAGAGAGAGAGAGAGAGAGAGAGAGAGAGAGAGAGAGAGAGATCATTAACACGCTTTTCCGTCCGCTTTCATTTCATGAAAGCGCCTAGGTTTAAAGACCTCTTTAATTAAAGTCGAACGGCACACTTTCATTAACATATAAATATACTGTACTAAGCATTTTTAAAACGAGTTAAGAATATTGTAAAGCTATAAAATATTGAATCTACACGGGATGTTATCGCTGTAACGACGCGGTGTCATGCAAAATTGAAATTATAAGTTGCAAGTTGATACAATCTTAAAGGATGTTGCCTAAACATCCGTTCTTCGCGTCATTAGACTTTTAATTACTATTAATTATCCCTATTTAATACGTTTTCTTTCGCGAGGAGATGCTACTCGACATCGGGTATTTGGTGATGACCACGCCCGTGGCTACGTTTTCCTGCTACCTGTGCGCCTTGGCCTTGAAAATGTTGCTACGAAACGGCTTTTACGAAATACCCTGGATGATAGTCGCTATGCTGCCAACCTGCTTATTGACGCTGATAGCTTATTGGCGATGGATAATTACGTTAGGGAGGTACGCTGTAAAATTTAAATCAACTCGCGCTCGTGCGCGGATAAAAACAGTCGTTAATGCAAAATGAGTTAATTAAGACCCAGGCGCGATTATGTGAGTACAAAAAATTTGGTGAACTGGAATAAAATCGTAAATTAATCTCATTAATAAAATAATTGAAGAGTAATTTATTCCCGCATTCAGAGAAAAGAGTCGTATCAACAACTAGAAATTCGAGAACAAATAACACCGCAATTATGTGTATCATAAAGTTGTAATAATAATTAATAGTAAATAAGTTACATATAAACTAAGAAAATGTAGTAGCATTAACTATAATCGTTAATATTAAATTTACACACACACACACACACACACACACACACACACACACACACACACACACAAAGATAAATTGTAATAGCAAGAATCAGTGTAGGGCTAAATTTTAGATCCCATTATATTAATATATTTTGACATATAATTTGATATATAATTGTTTTAGGAACTAATTTTTGTACAGAACTAAAAATTGTATCATCGAAACATATCTTATTTATTTTCATCTTCGAACTCAATGTCTCACATTTAAGGAACCATTATTAAAATATTGAAAAATCACATGATGTCGGGTCTTTTATCCTATTTCATGTGATTTTTTATTTATATACGAGAAACCGCTTTCATCTAGCAGTAACGTTGTTCACATTATGCTTCATTAACCTCCAGACGGCCGGCATGGTACCTTTTGGGATACCCTTTTGACCGACCCATATATACGGTCCATTAAAAAACTTTTATAGAGAAATAATCCCCAAAGTATCATTGTATTTAAGTATTTTGACACATTCTTGAATGCCGGCCGCCTGAAGGTTAAAAAAAAATACTTGTATAAACTGGAAGAATATAGTTGTCATATCTTATTTGTATGATAATCTATATAATTATGTAATTATTGTTAAGTTGTTATTTCACTATTAATTAAGTTCACATATATTATTGCCTTGACTATATTTTTATATTCAGTATTACTTTCGTTCTTATTACTTTGTAAAATTAGTTACAAGTACTTAACTCTTCCGAAAAACGTGTATGCATGTATTCCAAAAGTACGATTACACACGAAGAACGTATATATACGCGCTCAAATAATTGTCACTTGCGTATGAAGAATGTACACACTAATACAAATTTAGAGAACAGAAAAACTCAATCGGATATCGTACGCAATCTGTACGATCGTGTCAACTCGTCAATGACGCGCTCCGTACATCCGTATTGATTCGTGAACGATGTGTTTCGTTCACAGCGATATTTTATTACAAGCGTGTCGGAGTGAAAGGATTAAATTTCGTTGTTTTCAAAAATATAGTTGGCAGAACTATTTCGTTTTCTCTTAGTGCGTCTTCGCCGAGATCAGCAGAAACAAATCGTAATCATGTAAATTGACCCCACAATTTTTCGCGTTACAGATTGCACGGCCATCGATGGAGACGCTACTGGAGAAACAACTACGTAGTTCGTTTGATTCCCGATAACGACATCGAGGACAACATTGATCCACGAAGATCGAGCGATCATTTCGATGTGCAAGACGATTTCGAGCAATGGAGACTCGAGGAGATCGAAGAGCTCGCTTGACTTTCGGCCGCAAGCCAGGAATAACCTTTCAATTACGACAATCGTTTTCTATTTTTACATCTATCCCCTTGTCATTGTCGGAATCTTTATACAGCTGCATCACATTTAATTGCATTTTATTAATTGGACATTTAAATTGAAGCTTATTGCCGCGTAACGAAGACGATTCGCCGCATCAGAGTTAAATTAAGATGCGCGCAGTCCGATTCGGAATGCTTCCGGAAATACACGTACTCGGGTTTTATAATATTATTTAAATATCTTGTACTCTTTTCTATGATTCTAATACTTGATTAAAATAATTTAAATACTATTGCCTTGACACTTTCATTAAAAAGCGTCCGATGGCGCTTTTCGTTTTCATATAATTGAACAGAAGTGTCACGAACGTTGTTCTTGCGGACATAAACAGTATGTGAGATATTTTTACATAGACAGCACGAGTTCGGGGCAAAAGCAGAAGAACAGGAAAGAACGAGTCGAGCGAATAAACCTGCTCTCAAGCGAGATCCCGTTGGATCAACTCACTTTCGTTTTATCGAGAGCGATCGCTCGCACGCGGCCGCATTATTTATGTATGTACTCGTTGTGTACCTCGTACAGTGAAAAAAGGACTAAATTCATTAATGGACGTGTTCCCGCCTACTTGTGTCGTTTCTCACAGCGGACTTCTGAATCATCGTAAATGTCGCAGTTACGTTTTGTCGCCGTTTCTTGTTACTTCGATATAACGAGCTACGTTATTGAATCGAAAAAAATCGATACATCGCCTTAATTAAACATTATTGATGTTTGTTGCGACTTATTTTTTTTTAGCAAATAAAATTAATCGGATATGTCAAAAATAATAAATAAGTTCGAGATCTTATATCGCTGGTTCTCTCTCTCTTTCTCTCTCTACATTAACTCTTTTGTAAAAAGTACGAGTAAGTTTTTTAAATAAAAAGATGCATTTCATTTAAAGTTGGAAGTCATTTTCGTGTCTCCATTCGAATAACGAGCTAAAGGATTATCAAAGAGCAAGAAGAAGAGAAACGACAAAAATCGATTACTTATGTATTCTTCTTCTTCGTAAAATATTTAGATAAAATCGGAACGAGGGATATTATATCCGGACTGAAGGACAGCGGTCGCGATAACAATCAGCGGTTTAATCGAAATCCGTCGAACAAATATTTTGGACCACGGCATTTAAGTCGGCCGCTTATTCGATCTCCAGCAACTGCTAAAATTGGTCTGCTAACGAGTCGAATTTTTCACTCGTTGATGTCATTAAATCGAACGATTTAATTAAATGCGATGATGATCGATAATTTCACGCTTCTTTCATTTCGAGAGCGAATGTATGCTCGCTGAACAGAACTTTCCTTTTTTAAAAATGTGATTCTCGATCAAGGCCGGCAGTTTCTTGATTGACATTATCGATGATGATTTAGCGAGACCGATAATGGGAGACGGCTACAATACTACAATAAAATGATTTCATTCAGGTGACTTTACTTGACTAGATAATCTAGCTTTCGAATCGAGGAAAATTAATGAAAGCGCATCGCTGCTATTAGTATGCGCGATCCTAATCAACTTCGCTACTGTCCGATAATGAGAACCGCTGCTTGAATCCCTACGACAACCTGCTGCACGTAGTTTACTTTTTAATGCGCGATAATGACCGGCCTCATCGTCCAGCATGCGCCGTCGTTGATTCATGAATAATTACGCCCGTCTGAGTTTCGCGCTTCTCGCTCGAGGAAAGTTCTCATGTACAAAGTCGCGTTAATCTTCACTATACATGCGCGAATAAGATTAAATTATCAAAGTAGAATTCATTGCGATTAAGTAGTCACCTGAGGCGATTTTTACACCCTAGCTGTGAGAAAATGAAGTTCCGATTTTATCTGAATATTTTAATGAAGCTCACAGTAGTTTTCTTTACTAATCGAGAACACATATTTTGTTTCTTCTTTTTAAGAAAAAATATTGAGTAGATTTATATATACATATATCATAATCTCAAAAATAGCAACTGTGAACTGTAGAACAATCAATAACATACAATATATAATCAATATTAGGTGTGCGAATTAATTCGGTGTCTTTACTTCTAATTTTCGCAAATTCATTATTGATGGATTAAAAAGATGGATTTTGTATGACAACCCTAAAAGAAAATTATGGATTGACCAACATCGACCGCGAAATCCAATATTCACGCAAAAAAGTTTGGCTGTGTAAAGACATTGAATTAATTTGCACATGTAATAATAATAATGACTTTTAATTGGAGTGTAAAAATCACCGCAGGTTTATACAATAAAAATCTAGGTGACTATTCCCGGATTAAGTTACTATATTTACTTCGATTTGTGCTCGATTTATGCTCGATTGTTCGCTCTCGGCTTATTGCTGGAATCGTCGGAACTTGTCTGTTTAACGACGAGGAAGAATCTTTTATGCATCCCTGCGGATGCATCCGGTTCTTCCAGATTATACGAAGCGAACCCCTCGTGCACGCGGGGCACGCGGAACCCCTCGTGCGTTACTCCTAGACTCGGAAATAAAAAAAAATAAGAGGGGGAGGTTCGAAAAAGACGCCGACGAGCAACGCGTTATGGTGAATCCTCTCTAGCTCTCGCGACAAAAAGTAATATTTATGCGGCGGATATTTGTCTCGCTGACACGTTTCTCTTACCGGTGGATTTACTACGGACCTGCAGTCCTTAAATTTCCGATCCTCGCGGATGATAAACGGGAATTTTCCCGAGAAAATGCTAGCTCCAAGTCGGAGGAATATCAATCATTTGCGCGAAGTCATAAATTATGGAAGAGCTGCATTGTAAAATAATTATAATAGCTGCGTTGCACTTGTTCGTTATGCGCATAATATACATTTCATAAGAAATCATAAATCTTTCAGTGACAGTGTTGCATTTATCTTTTTTTTTTTTTTGATTAAACTAAACTTTTAGTCAAATGAAATGTTTAAACATTAAATCTCGATGTTTATGATAATTAATAATGGCGTACATTGAAACAAAAATGTTCCAATGTAATGACGCCGATCGCAATTAAGATTTAAGTTTGGTTCAAAAACCTACTGATAAAATCGTAAATGATTTTGCATCGCGAAAGATGAAGCGACTTCGAGATCTGATAATGCGGTAACTGATGCGATAATATAATCGTTATGAAAAAAAATCAATGAACCAATCGAATAAATCGACACCTAAGTTAAACCTACGCGTGTCTTCATTTATTCACAATGATTAAAAAGAGAAGAGAAGTCGTATTAAAGGCGTTGCTGTTTCTCTCTTCTTAGCGAAAAATATTATCTCGAAACGCGTCGCGTAATTACAACCTCGGCTTATCGACTGCAGACTCGTTTACGTGCTCTTTAAAGCTGTAACAAATTGCGCATATCGCGTGTACAATCGTAAAACGTGCGGAGAACACGCAGTCGTTACTTTGGCACTTGACTTCCTAACATTTAAATTCTAACTTTGTTCATGTACCACATGACTTCTCGTTACGTAAAAATATAAAGCAAAAAAGACTGTAAGAGTTAATTTTGTTACCATAAGAATTTTCCTGAGCAAAGCTCAGCTCAGCTTCGAACAGAAGCGAATCTTAAATTCGTCAAGACATAAGTTTGTTTACATAGGATATTTCAGTATGTCAATGCCGATGCTCAAGTTATAATCGTTTCAACTTTCAGACGTGGAGAGAGATACTACGCTCTAGATATGTTTACTGATAGAATTTATAGACAGTATCTGAACCATTTTCGCAGTCGTTGAAGCGATTTAATTTAGTAGACACGAGCCAATATATTGTGGAGCGCATTCTCCTCCGCATCTCTCTCTTGTCGATTTTATAATTAGATCACTAAGCTCACGTACGCACGACGTAGAAAACATTGTTGATATAAACGTTGTGAATATAATTACAAGAGGTACAACGTTGGAAGTCCGCCCTGTCTCGCGTCCACCTCGCTTTACACGTGCGTTACATTTATACGAGCACACAAGCATCGTTACGTACGCAATCGGTTTATTTATGCCTCGGTAACTATAACTAGCGTTTTGCGCGTTTGTATAATAAAGCCAGACCTATCAGCTTGACGTAAAATTTAGTCTTGTGCAATTAATTTTATGTAAGATGAGTGAAAAATCGAGTGCTAGGAATGCAGTATTTTAAGACTTTAGTTACTTAAACTTCAGAATAATAAACAAAAGAGGGCAAATAAGAGTTTAAAAAACGCGGTTCTTTGTGCGTGTCAAATTATTTACTAAGCGTTATTAATATTTAATATTACATTAATTGTTGCAATTATAAATCGCTACTTCGATAAATCGGACAAATAAAATTAGAAATAATAAGATACGGATTCCAGAGGTGAGAAACAGTAACTCAATGATGTCAATCACACAGGCTGCACGGCCGAGTGATAATGTTATCGTTCATAACAACCTGTAAATGAGTGACACAAGTGTAATCTTTCAAATTTCGAAGGTGAAACTTTTCAAACTTCAGACATAGATTGGACAACAGATAAGTCGTTCGAAAGTACTTATCAAATTTCGAAGGTGAAACTTTTTAAACTTCAGACATAGATTGGACAACAGATAAGTCGTTCGAAAGTACGTTCTTATCTCATATGTCAGATAAATGATTCAAAAGTAAGTCACAATTGCATGCATTAACGATCGGTTTAAAATTTTGATGAATCTTTACTTTGCACCAGCTGGAATGATTTAAATCAATTGATTAAAATCAGTGATTTAAATCGCGAGTTAATTAAAATTTTAATTGTTAATTTTTATTATGATTTAATTACGCTCAACACTGGCCATGCTGTGCTGATGTTTATGTCGGTATCTCTGGGACTGCTATGTGCCACGACTTCTTTGTTTTTCTTTCAGCTCTTGTTTCTCAGTCCTGGCTTTCCCGAACTCGCGCGTTTCTAATGCGGCGTTTCGGATAAAACAAAACAGCGCGAAATCATATGTTCGCGAAGTGTATGCGCATTATTCATTGTCTCGCCATTCGTTGGCGACAACAGTCGTCTTTAAGGTTCTCTGCAGTTAATAGATTCATATTTTATGAAGTATTAGTAGAAGTATTAGTAGAAGTACATTATATTCTTTAATCAAAGAAAAGTGAGTTATTTTGAAATAAATGGAAAAAAGAAGGATGTGGCATTATTGCCTCGAAAAACAAAGAAAGAAGTCTAAGCGTTCTGTGTGCAAAGAAATGTGATAAGGAAATACAAGATATTAGTTTAAGGACACTCCAAAATTTTTGAAAAATTTGAAAATTTTTTTGCATATTTCTATTCAACAACATCACGCGATAGCCATTTATATAAAGCTTAAAAATTTTGTTCATTGATTCTGATGATCCTGTCTCAAGTTTTGGCACGTCTGTCATGATCCTGAATGACAATAGATATGATAGATTTTAACTGTTGCTTATTAATTATTAAAAAGTTATTAATAAATGAATTAAATTATATTAATCCTTAGCTGGCACACTGGGGTCGTTCACGTCAAGGCCTCCGACTTAAAAAAAGGGATTTTTTTCAATTTTTTTGCAAATTATATTTTTTTTAACAAATAAAATCGAAATTTTTTCGCAAGCCACATATACTATCTTATAAAATGATAGTCAAAGACCAACTGTGATTTTTTCCAACTTGAAAAACCAAATAGTTTATTCAGAACAGATGATTATTTGGCTGGGGTCAAAACCGCCCCAGTGTGCCAGCTACAGGTGGCGCTCGAAATGTGCCAGCTAAGGGTTAATTATGTGTTTAATTTTATAAATTAAACTTTACCTAGCATGAATAATACAATATTTGCGTATTTGCATACTTAAATCAAGCGCCTGTACTCCTGAAAAATTTAGGACCCAAACCTAATTTTAGTTCTACATTAGAAATAAGTGGTAGTAGAATCTTTCTTCCGCTCAGACATTTATTCAAATATGCGAATAATGTACTATTAATATTGCAATATATACACATAATATATATATATACAATATATACACATAAAGGACAATTTTGCTGAAAGATCTAAAATTTTAGTTGAATACAGAATAAAAAAGTAATTTTGTTGAGCTATCAAAATAATTAAGTAGAATGCTTAAACTAGTAGAATATCACAATATTTTGTGACATTGCGCATTATTTTTAAGATTACAACGAAATTATTTTGATGGTCTAAAATTATTTTATATTTTACAATTATTTTTTCCGTACAATATTACACTATTCATTTATCAATATTTCCTATTTCTTAAATGTTACGAAAATTAATTACATTGTATTTAACGCAGTGATTTTGACAATACACTTATATCAAGATGAAAAATATCCATCAATTTAAATGAAAATTTATATTTCTAATTTCATAAGTGCATCTCAAAAACTAAATATGACTTTTCTTCGATTAAATTTTATATATTCTTGAAAAGAAAATACATTCTTTTTTTACATGTATTTACATATAGTACATGATAATGAGTTTCTTTTTAAAATTGTGATGAGAATATTTTAAGACTATTATCAAAAGAAAATATTTGTTAAAGATAACCATTACTTAAGGATATTTTATACAATACCACTCGAAACGATAACTTTTAGCGTTTAAACGAAAAGAACAATAAAAAATGATGAGATTACCCATTAAATTATAATAAAAAGTTAATCAGCCATTTATGACATTACCATCATATACCATCATCTGTATAACAATTAAGATCAAAGTCATCGGAGTATCTTTTAATGTAAAGATTTATAAAATTTTCTGTGCCATTGGTTGTCACGATTTCGATCGCGACAAGGTGTGAAGAGGGCAGGCAAGAATATTCTGACACGGCTGGAAAGCAGTGCAACAAGACCAAAAATCGGATTCTGCGAGATAATAACGTATATTAGCAGCGCGTGAACCAAGTTGATATCTTGGAGTCTTGCCAAGAAACACACCTTAATGCCCGTATTATATGCGTGTGTACATACACGAAGGAGTCGACGGCCAAGAAGACCGTTCGATCTTCTTTTCTCGCGGCACAATGCGATGTTTTGAGAGAAACATAATATTTTAGTAGACTGAAGAATATTCGGTCGGTAGCGCGAAAACCGAAACAAACGGCGAAAAACTCGAACGAATATATTCTCGATATAATACAGGGTGTCCCAAAATTAACGCAAGATTTGAATTTGCCGCCATTCGTGCAGTAAAGTGTTGGCAACCCAAAAAAAAAACAATTCGACAGCTGACAGTTTAGGGTTAGTAAAAATGGAGCATTACACGATAGAACAACGTGTCTTCATTATTGAACAATATTTCAAAAATAATGAAAGCTTGGTTGTTTTCTATTTAATTCAAATCTTGCGTTAATTTTGGGACACCCTGTATAATTTCTTGACTTGTATCTTCTTTCAAAAATTAAGAAATATTTCTGTGTACATATAATAATCGTGTGTAATATACAGGGTGTCCCAAAATTAACGCAAGATTTGAATTAAATAGAAAACACAGTTTTAGTCTTTTGATTGTTATTTTTTTATTGAATCATAAAGTACATAGGATAGGGTTATTTATGGAATATTTTTACTAACTAAACTGTCAGCTGTCGAATTGTTTTTTTTTTTTGGGTTGCCAACACTTTACTGCACGAATGGCGGCAAATTCAAATCTTGCGTTAATTTTGGGACACCCTGTATATATTATATAGTAGTTAATGCAGAAAAGATATATTTTTAGTCAATAAAATTTAAAAAATCTATGATACGAGATGCACACACGCACACGTACGCACGCACGCACGCACAAAATTAAATATAAAAAGACATATGATATAGTTTGTGACATTCATATCAGACAAGTGAAAAAGCCTAATTAATTTATGGCCGCGGGTTATCTACGATATATTCGAAACGATCAATTTATTTTCGTTCGACACGAGAAGACGGTCGAGTAGAACAACCGATAAGTTATGAAAAAAAAATCTCGTAAAATTAATCACACTATGAGAAGCAAATATTGAACTCATGTAATTTATCACACGTTGCTCGAAGACCTATGACAACAGTACAAGCGTTATCCGAACTCTGAGAGGCAGCTGTCTATCAATGTGTAAATATATATATATTTTTCTTAGATTGAATCGAGAAATTTCTCAACGCATATGTGCTTTCATAAATAATTAATTGTATGACAAATGGATATTTCAGCCTGAATTATATAAATATCGACTGTTATCAGATACACACACACACGCGCGCGCGCGCGCGCACACACACACACACACACACACACACACACACACACACAAAATAAATCACAGTCCAATTTCCAGTACACAGAAAAATATCAATTACTGAGTTTATTATTTTCTTTAAATGATGTATGTCACATCTCAAAACATTACCAAACATAAAAAATTCATATACTGTTTTATTATTATATTTGAGCATTTGGTATAATTTAATCAAAATTTTTTTATTTAAAAGTTATTTAATTGTTTTGTTTGCATTGTTTCTTATGTAAAATTTTGTATATTTATTTGCAAATTTGATGAGAAAGTTATATGAGTAAATTACGAATGAAATCAAATTTTGTTATAAATTTGTAATAAAACTCTAATAAATATCCGTGCAAAGATTCATTTATATTTACTTACGTTTAGAAATTATTTATCTAAAACTGCAGCAAAATATGATCATTTTGCTGTATAAGTCATAATAAATCAAATTACTTGTTTTTTTTTCAGTCTTGTTTTTTTATATGATTTCAGAGCAATTTATGACAAAACTTTTTATTTTTTTTAATCATTTTTTATTTTTTGTCTTTTTTTGTTTAAATTTCGATAACTTTTAATTGATATTGTATAAAACATCCTTAAGTAATGGTTATCTTTAACATATTTTAAAGAATATTTTCTTGATAACAGTTTTAAAATGTACTTATTGCAAATTAAAAAAACTCATTTATCATGTACTAAAAAAAAGAATGTATTTTCTTTCGAAGAATATATAAAATTTTATCAAAAAAAGTTATATTTGATTAATTTAAATATTTGATAATAAGCAAATCAAAATTTTTATTTCAATTTAATATTCTTTATTGATTGTTGAAGTATTAAACTTATTAGGTTTCAGGAATATACAGGATGTGGCGAATGAAGTTACCTTATTTATTAAAAATCTATTATCTTTATTCATATCTTTAAATTTGCCGCTATTTTCATCATATTTATAAAACGCGCTAAAACTTCGTGTTGTGACTATTTAACAAAACTTCTATAAGTAATTAAAAGCATAAAGATAAATACGTTTTTCTAACAATGGAAATCAAACGCAATAATGTTATTACACTTAATTGGAAAATCAAAAGCAGCTACAGTGAGTGAATTGTGACATTTAACAGTAAATATATACAAATTTAGACGCTCTAAAGTCCATTTCATACTAAAGATTTAGATAGAGATTGGATTGGATCTAGACCAAAGCAAAGTTCTAAATTTAAGAGATTTGATTTTCTTTCTTTTGATGATTAAATTCCAATCTCTAGTCTGATACGAGCTTTAAGGTAAATCTTCGCGAATGGAATTCCTTAGAGTCAGATTCGTGCAATATGTTCATGAAACGAGTTAACTTCATCATAAAGGAAGATTATAAAATTAATGTCAGATTATTAAATTGTAACTATTATTATTTTTACAAATCTTCAAATAAAAAATATTAATTTATATAACAATTGTGACACTTTAAATTAGTAACATTTCATTCATCGCACTCTATATTTTGAATAAATTTGATTGCTTATGATAAATGTATGATAAATTTATATGAATGTTTGAAATACTTGAAGCAAGTAATATATTTATTTAAATACAGTATTTTTCTGTATGTGGCCTGTAGAGTTTCAATTCCAAATTATCCGAAGAATAATCACTTCAAGATAGCGTTAATCTCTTATTTATAAAAAGAATAATAAAAAAAATCCTCCTCTTTTGCGAAGTGCATTCGAGACACTACCGTGACCAGGATTCGAACCTGGGTTACTACGGCCACAACGTAGGGTCCTAACCACTAGACGATCACGGCTACTCGAGGATTCGCGAGTGATCGATAACGCTCCGTTGATCTGTCATAACGATGATCCGCATGATCGCTCGAGCGCGAAAACGCGGCTCCACGCTGCGGCTGTATTGCTTCGAATCACGCCATCGCGTGATGAGCGATTGGAAGAGACTCTAAAGGCTAAATCACGCTAGTGATTGCCGATTAAATTGCGATTATTATTGGCGATTAGCGATTATTTTTCAATCAATTAGAGCAAAGCAGCCACCGATTGAGATTAGTGATAGCTATTTAGAAAATGTTCTATTTTATAATCCAATCGACAATTGCTAGTGTGATTTGGCCTTAAGACACGAATCTGTGGTTATATCTGTGGGTGTTTTGTTTCAGAATATGTCATTTCAGGTTCAAAACTTTCAGATCTTGAGACGCGAACGGTTAACAATCACACTTTAATTAAACAGTACAATTAGTTGAGAAATGAACGATTCGGTCTAACGCAATTAAAATTATTGTTACGTATATTTGCAATATTACAAACATATATAACGAAATAATTATTCGATTTTATATCTCATTTTATTTTGTTTCAAAGATTATCAATAAATATGGATGAATTGACTATATATGTGAAAGGTTATTAAAGTGCATCTTGTAATTAGAGGCATATCACTAGAAAATATATCAATAAATGTTAATACAATAACAAAAATATAACAAGTTCTAATTTGTGAGCTATATGTAAATATAAATATATGTCAAAAGTTATAAAATTATATATTGGGATATTGACTATTTAGCATACACGTAATTTCTTTGATAAATATATGTGTCTTCGTATGTACAATAAATTGTCGGACGATTGTACATATTAAGAAATTGAGCCCTACTTTAGCTCTGTATAGAAGCAACGGATACATATACGAGATATATTTACATATGATATTTTTATAATATTAACTTGATAAATACACGCGTGTAAATATATCATAATATGTATTTAATAAAATTTTTCTTTTCACAGATCCATTATTTTAATATAAAATGAAAGATTTGACTCATCGATACGTTGGCTTGTCGTCTGATTCCTTTTCCCGGTGTTCTCCTCCTTCTCTTCTCAAATTGTAATACATTTATACAACACTCACTCACGAAAATATTAATTATCACGCGATCAAAAAATACTCGCATGACACTTTGCATGACACTTTCAAATTTATCGCAACGAAAACGATCGTATGAAGTGCGTGATTTGCTCGATACCTTGGAATTACGGCCAGAGTCGTCCATTATTTTGTGATGCTATACTTGCTACCAAATGGATGATATTGTATTAAAAAAAAATTATTCTGTCTTAAAAAAAAAAAACTGTGATTTCTCTCGATGTTCTTTGCATAGCGTTTCACGAGATATAATAATGTTAAAATGGACTCATTTGCTCTCGAGTCTCAACACACGAATAACAAGAATGACCGTGTATAGCGCGCCGTAGATCGTAAACAACACGCGATGATTACCATAAACTATTTAATCATATTATAACATAAACATGTACCCGATGAAAATAACTTCCAACTGGTACAAAATATTCAAATGAAAGCCGGATCTAGATCAAGCAAATGAGCGCGAATAAACACGAATGGGCAACTTGCTTCAATGAGTCACAAGTATTCTCAGTTAATCAAGGAATAGCCATCTGGAATTTTGCATCTTAGCAGCGAGAAAATGGAACTCAGTTACACTGATTCTCAGTTACACTGATTCTCTTTATTAATCGAGAATCCATACTTATATTTTAAATTTCTTCTTATGTTTTTTTTAGAAAATATTAAGTAAATCTACACACACACACGCACACACACACACGCACGCAC